>JAKKIK010000447.1:0-30844 GCA_024500135.1 Heterodera carotae
GACTTAAAGCTGGGGGACAATTTCAAATACCTAAAACTCTTACTGAAATCGACATACCAGCGGTACAATTATTTTCCCTATCAAGTACTGATTTTATAGGATTTGCGTCACTCAGCGTGGTGAAAATTTTTTGATTTATGACGGTGAACGTAACGACCCGCACCGAATGCTGATTTTTGGAACTCGAGTTGATTGTACACGCTTATCTCAATGTACTACTTGACTAGCTGATGGCACTCTTCGTTCGGCCCCGTCGATGTTTTTCCAATTATGGGTTATCCATGGTCTATATAAAGGCCGTTTTGTTATGGTTAATGTTTTTTGGTCATTGAGCATTTTTTGTATGCACATAATTTGAATTTTTAATCCTTTTTTATTTGTGGGTCCTTTGTCTGTGGGTGCTTTGTTGCTCACTTATTTAAAGTATTGCCCGTATTTTAAGAGTTTATTAAGACTTCGTACACTCGCAAGTTTATACTTTCAAAACATTTCAATGGAAAATTTGTAAATTATGTGAAAAATGTCAGACGAAGCCAAAATTACGCGCTTTGATCGCAAGTGAAAGCTTTTCCCGCAGCAATTTCTTTGACGAATAAATTGGCAAATAAAGACGCGAAATGCACCTTAAAACACAAATTAGAATTGTAATAATTCACAATCAGTCACAATTTATTATGATGTAAAAATTACGTGTTGGCTGTCGGTAAATGCTGATCATCGGCCGGACGAATCATTATGGTCGGCAGTGGTCGAAAGCCCTCCTGTTGAAATTAGAAAATTTTTATTTCAATAATGCGCCAGAAAAGCGTGTGTTCGAGAAAACTCACTTCAGAGGATGGAAGAGATGGTGAACCGGTCCAAAAGAAGCACAGGTCCTGCAATTATGAATTTTATGTATGAGAAACGCGGTTTATAAGCCAGGGTTGAAGAGACTGGTACCTTCCCCAGGCAAAAGGAAAAAAAATTTGCCTGATCCCCGCCCCGCCCCAAAGTGGAAAAAATTTCCATCAACCCCCGCCACCCCTCCCCTCCCGAAAATTATTTCTCGATACGGGTTTGACCGAAATATTTTCTAACATCATTAATTTAAAAAAAAAGTTTTTTAAGGAAAGGGTGCCTTTTTACACCATATAATAGGTCAAGCATCTTCGCACAGCACTAAGCTTGACCACACCCCTCAAAAATTTGGTCAAAAAATAAATAAGTGTGAATCAGATGATTCAAAGAACAATGGGATGTCCGGTCCAAAATTTTTGTTTGTTCGCCGCCGAGAAAGATTTGAGACGCGAAACCAACCTCCCACACTTACTTGTTTTTCTGCCGAGCTCAACTTGTTGACAACACTCCAAAACACCTTCTTGTATTTGGTCAACACCTCCGGCGCTGCGGAACTTTCGTCAAGGAATTTGGTGAAATTTTGCAACAATTGGATGGAGAATTCTTGCGTCCCGCAAAGGATAAGCCGCAGGTCTTCCGACGTCAAATTGGCCAACGCATCCGGGGGCAACACGTCAAAGACACCGCGACGCATCGCTTAACAAAAACACACATGAGAAAGTTAAAAAAGGCATATATTGTGCTAAAAAAAATTCTAAGTAAAATAAAGTTTTTCTACAAATTGATTGGCTTTAAAAAAGTCTGACAAGAAAGAACGTTTTTTTACCAAGAAAAAATTTTACACCCTATGTTTCACGTTATATCTTGTTATGTTCCACCCACCTTCCAAACTCGGTCGATGGTTGCCTAACAGTCGATGTTCCACGAACAAGCAAATGTACTCCAACACATTGTCACGCGTCACCGCAATGTTCGCACCGTCCGGCTTAAGTTCAATGTGTCCACCGCCCTTAAAGAGAAAATAAATTTTGTCCGACCCCTAAGATTCAAAAAATTTTGGCAATCCATAAATCCCAAGCCCGTATCCAAAACATATTTTCGGAGGGGGAGGGGGAGAGAACGATTAAATGATCCGATTACATCCTTCACACACCTCCTCTGTTGGCAAGTCGACAGAAAATGTCATTTCCAGTTGCTCATAAAATTCGGACGGATGGTACGCGTCGGTCTCCTCATTGTAGACAATATTGCGCAACGAGTCAAACAGTGATGGGTCAAAGAAGGCCAAGTCAAACCAGTTCAACGGACGGTTCAGGATGTACTTGAGCACATGACGACACAATCTGATTGTTTACCGTTTATTAAAAATGCTTAAGTGGAAACAAATATGTCGCGCTTACGGCAATGGTATTATTTCTGTGTTTTGAAGGCAGAATCCGATCACTCTGAAAAAATATAAGAATAGTACATTTGACATTGGGCCGGGAGGACAACCGTCATTTTACAGAAGGGACTGCTCCTCACCTTCCCACGTTGCGAAACGCATTCAAGCGCTGGGGCGCATTGGAGACTGCAATTGGCGTGAAGAAGCCCGTCTTTGAGGTCCGGTAGAAGAGCGGCGCAGTGTTACCAGCAGCGACAGCCGTTGTGCCAGCGGCGGCGGCAGGTTGGCTCTCTGCCCGACTAGATGCACCACCAGCTTTAGCAGCAGCAGCAGAGGCAATTGCACGCGCCTTCTGGGCCACGGATTTTGCAATATCTGACGACGACGATTTGGTGGTGGGTGGTCGACCTCCAGCAGACGAATCAACAGCTGATGACACTGGCCGACTGGTGCCATCTTCGTTCACGTTGTCCAGCTGCGGCAAATGCTTCATTGTGGTGAACGCGTCGGCCAGCGCGGCGTAGAAATGGCGCGCCACGCCGGTGCCCTCGCCGGGTTCGTCGCGGAAGGTGACTTTTACCTGTGATTGGGGAGACAGTTTGTCGTACGGATGGATGTGCAAGTTACAAAAAATCGTTCGTTTTTAATTACAACATAGGCTAATGTAACATTTTTAGGAGCCAATCCAAGCTTTTTATTTTTTAAGCGGGAATTTATGACCCTTTTCCGGGTCTATATCACAGTCATAGGTAGTAACAACCAGTCCCGTAACCAGGGGGGGAGGGGGAATGGGGGGAATCCCCTCCGAAACCGAAAAAATGGGAAAAATTTGCATTTTCCCCAGCAAAGGGAAAAAAAATTTTCCCGATCCCCCCCCCCCCGAAACCAAAAATTTGCCGATTCTTTTATCTGGTTACGGGCTTGGTAACAACACCAATGTTGATGTCGCGCCCACCTTGTGAGATGCCAACAACGGTGTTGTGAGAGCCATGGACTGTTGTCGTTGCTGCAGATCAGTCATCGTTCCTCCATCCGTGGTCGTCGTCGTTGACGGGCTCGACAGATTGGCAGCGACTGCCGCCGCCGCCGCTGCACCACCACTGCTGTTCAGCCGTTTCACGTACACCTGGTTGAGTTGTCGGAAAGTGTGCTGCACCAATGCGTACTTTTCACGTGGCATTTGCTGTGAGAACAAATAAAAAAAATTAAACAAAATAAAATTATTATTGAGATCGAAAATAAATCATTATAATTCACAAATAAAAAAAAGCAATACTCTTCGCACCGAAAATGTCAAATCCTTGGTTTGCACCGTTTTCAATTTGTCCATCTGTTTCCGAAATTGGAGAAGACGGACCGCAAAGCTGCAGACTGAAAAAAAAACATTTTTTTAATTAATTTTATTAATATTGCATTCTTCTCGCATGTCTCCACCAACAATCCCTAATTATTTGGAAAAAAACCCAAGGCAGGGTCTCTAATACAGAAAATACGATATAAAAACGTTGAAAAAAGATACCTCCCGTTTTGTTCAACAGCACTGAATGTGAGTAGTCACCTCCAAATCGATTGGTCAACTCTTCGTGAAATGTCTATAATAATTAAAAATTGAATATAAAAAATATAGTGCATAATTCATTGAACGCCGTGCCGGGAGGCGTAGGCGGAATTTTTTTTTACTCTTAATGAGAGCGTCAAAACAAATTCTGTCAAGGGTAGGGCCACTCGTCTGCCAAAAACCTATTTTCGGGGTACTCTTACTGCATTTTTGCTAAGAAAACTTTGGCATGCTACCCATCCAAAATTCTAGCGCTGAATTTGATATTTTTCAAACTTTTCTTTTTTCCGTTTCAGGAAATGAAACGGGTTACTGCAAGCCTGGCAAACATCACATTACCCGTGCAAACATGGTGATTGTGTTGCTCCATCGGCCCAAATACAGCTGAAAGGTGCTGTCCAGACCGAACTGACTGCTCATCAGAATGTCGTCATCATTGCCAATGATGGCGACGGTAGTCCCATTGTTTTTTGAGCTGCTCCTGCTTGGTCGCTGCTGTTCATCATCAGCACCATAATGCTTTACCGTCACACTGACTGAGCGCTGTTTTTGTTGTCCTAAACATTCTATATTTTGTGAAATTTAAGAAATCATAAAAAAAAAACTTTTTTCCATATAAATTTATAATTAAATAAATAATTTTATTTGTTTAAGAAACCATCGCGTTGTTGACGTTGGGCGCACAAACGATGAAGAATGTCTGAGTATTGAACAGGCAAACGGGAAAGACTTTGATTAGTAGGGTACGGCACTCCAAGTTTGGTGGCAATGGCCTAAAAAAATGCCGAATTTTTCATAAAAAAACCAAATAACCAACCCTATGTCCAGCTCGGCTCCGTTCCGAAATTGGAAGAGCAAACAGTGCGTTCCGTTCAGCATCTATGGAAATTTTTAAGGTTTTAGGTATCGCAAACAATTTATTTTGTTTCTATGTTTCTTTAAAAAAAATCATAGTGTCTTAAAGAGGTCAATAGGATAGGAACACATAAAACCAACCAGCACTTAACAAATGCGAACGCGCGGAGAGTGGAAGAGCATCGGCAGCCGTAAATGTGAAGGCATGATGGTGTTCCGCAGTGCTGCAAAAAACAACATTTATACGAATTGAAGAATATAATTATGAAGCGAAAAAACTATGTTATGAGGGGGGATTTATTCAAAAATTGCAATTTTATTCATTCATTCTAAAAGCGATTTCCAGTAAATCTTGAAAGACCAGGACCTATTTTCAGTATAAACTGGTTAATCCGTAAGAATTGTGCGCGCAGCGCCGAACATTACCTCAAAGTCGGATAAGAAATGGAATTCGATCGTCGATAAAAACGCCGCAATTTTCGAACATGACCCTGGAAAGAAAGGATTAAATATGTATTATGTCATAATTTCGGTCGTTGTTCAAGAATAATTATTTAAGATTTCATAGAATTTCTTTAGTCTTTCACCGTATTAGCGGATGCTTTGCTTGTTGTTGTACCAGGGTTGTCCACCTCCATCAGCAATGCATCAACATCATCACCGCAGGGGCTGCTGAAATCATTTTTGGCGCCGCCGCTCTGCGCAGCCACGTCGACGGCACCAAAATCGCCAATGCCATGCTCCAACTCCAGCTGCTTGAGCTGGTCCATGAAAATCAGGTGGAAGCAGTATGATTCGGCAACAAAAGCAACATTGCGCAGCGCGCTGTATTCAAGCACAGGCGAATCGTCACCTTCAGTGGAGGTAAATTACTTTTTAAAAAGCTAGAAAATTTTATGAAAATGGGGACATTACCAGGCAATTTTAAATCAAAAGTAAATTCGAATATAATTTGCTGATTTAGCAAACTTTTAATCCAAAAGTCAAAAAAGCAAGAATCCCAGATTTGTAGGAATCAGCGACTGATCAGAAAGTCATTGAAATACGATTTTGAAAAACGCTCCTGGACTTTAATCATTTTTTTTTGTCCCTGTAGTTCGATTCCGACCTCTCTCTCTCCCCTCTGTGTGTCCCCATTTACAAACCACTCTCGGCGGAATAGCTGCGCAGAAGTGACATGAAATAGGCAAAGAATTCGGCCCGAGATGCAATGTGATCCGCTTCGTTGTCAGCATTTGGACCACCACCAACACCGGATTTGCGCCCGCCACTTCCACCACCGCCACCAGCGTCCCCTTTCTTGCGGAATCGTCGGTGCGCTGCAGCCGGCGAGTCGGCGGCGGCCGCAACTGCCGCGGCAGCAATGGCGGCGGCACTACCAGCGCTCGCAATGCCTGTGTGACGGCTGGCCGGGCGCTGCTATAAACTCTCATCAATAATAAAATAGTTTCCCTTTTGGTTGGAAATTATTGAGAAAATGCAGGACTAAGTCGGCTATAGACATTTTGGTAGTAAAAAGAATTAGAGGTTCAAATCAATTAAAAAAAAATAGAATGGTACCGCAAGTCTTAGTTGCCACACACAAAAAAAAAAGACGTACCCCTCCTTGTTGTGCATCTGCCGCCAGCCCAGTGCCTAGCGCGGAAGCACCAGGTTCGTCACGCTCAGCGCCTGCCAGCGGGGCAACCATTGGGCCAACAATGGACTGACGAATCGCTTGGCTGTACTTGAGCTGCGCTTCGGTTCTTAAAAGGAGTATGGTTGACTTTTTTTTTTTTGTTATGCCGTAAACCATTGAATAAAATTAGTAGCAACCATGCTATATAATATTTTATTCGGGATTAAGATATGGTTAATTGTACTTATTAACTCCTCTCAAAAAGTTTGTCCAATGTTAGGGAAAACCTTTTTTGTGGCCTGCTGTCCAATCATAAGAGAAAATATTGTAAAACACATCCTCACCTGTCCATTATGACGTGAAGCCAATTCCAAGTAGGCTCGAAGTATTCGGTCAACAAGTTCTAAAAATTAAAAAATAACGATAAAACCAAAGCAGTTACCTAACCCGTACCTTGAATTCCATATACAACGCAGGGTCAATGTCCAAAAAGGTGAAAATGCCCTTCACACGACACAATTGTTGCTTCCATTTTGCATGACACATCAGCTGCACAAGCAGTTCGTCGGCAACTTTGACAAGGATTGAATAGCACAGCGCCAACTGAAAACCTTACTACTTATTGTATAACAGCAGCGTTTGATTGTCTCCAGGATAGGTAATTCCCCCTAACATTTCCCCCCACCCAAGTCGAACACTTTCTGCTACAATGCGCATTGAATTGTCTTGTCCACCCTCGAACTCGGGAGTTTCAACGGACCATATTTCTACATTCGGGCCGTTGGACCTCCGGACCGGTAGCTGGGAAATGGCGAGGAGGGGAGGGGGGGGGGGGGGGATTTCAAGAGTAGAAACATTTGGGATAAAGCCAAAAAATGTCGAATCATTTAGGGAGGGGGCTGCATGAGTCAATGAACACCAACACTTGCCTGCGTGCTTGTGTTGCTTTGCATGTAATGGTAATCCTCCGCCATAAATGCCTCCGGGTTAGTGCCAGCAGCCGCTGTTGCCGGAGTCGCAACTGAAGCTCCACCACCACCTCCAGCAGCTGCAGACAATGGCTCCGGAGTTCGAATGCTTGGAGATGAGGCAGCCATTGGCGCGGTGCCGGTCAATGCTGACGCGCGCCACAGTCGGTTGGTAGACGAACTGCTGCTTAATATAAAAAAAAATTGTGAATACGCCAAGAATGTGGCAACCGGATTCAGATTAGGTCAAGAATTGTGTCCACCTGTACAGACAGTACCGAGCCCAACCCCACGATCCTTACCCCTCCAATGTCGGTTGACGAAAAACACTATCAATTGCGGCCGTTGTTCGCTCGATTTGTTGCTGTAAACTCGTCGTTGTAACATTTCGATTGTTGTTGTTTGATGCAGAGTTTGTGATACCACCGACCGCAGATGTGGCATCATATGCATTCGCCTCCCGACGCGGTGTTGATGCTCCTTCGGTGCCGGTGGATGCAGCAGTGGTGGCACCACGACCACCACCAGTGGCGGTGCCGCCTGCAGCGTCGCCACCATCGGCCGCAGCCGCTGCTGCAAATGCGGCAGAGAAATTGTCAAACGCGTCGTCAGCGGCACTTGTGTTTGCGGCTGCTAGTGTTGCTGCATCTGGTTGGGTCAGCTCAACGCGTACATCCCGGTCTGCAGCCGCACCGCCGCTCTCTGCGCCCCAACCAGCAGTTGATGTTGTGGATGGTTGGCCTCCGCCACCGGATCGTACCACGGGCACAGTGTCGTTGGAATCGCCAGCTTCAGCATCCGATGGATTCTGCAAAAATGCTTATTATTGTTAGTGTTAACATGGAATATGAGAATAGATTTTCTTGAACTTATTCGATATAAAGCGAAATTTTATGTAAAAATTTAATCCTAAATTCACAAATATACAAAAAAAAAAAAAGTTTTGCGGGGCAGGGTGTGCTAGCCACACTTGTCTACCCGCTGGCCCGTTGACACGAAAACTTACGGATGACGCCTCATCTTCATCATCATCATCGTCGTCTTCATCGTCATCCTCGTCATCATCATCGTCGTCATGCACATCAAAATATGGCTCATCTTCTTCATCTTCCTCCATTTCATGTTCACTTGAAAGGCAAGAATTTAAATTATAATGGGAAATATCAATTTTGGCAATTTGCGACACCCATTTCGTAAAATTAAATGAGAAGGCAGGAGGGCTTAATAACATGTTTGTGGTCAGTACTGGACAAAGTCCCGGATTTTCGCAAAAAGGTGCCGACTCCACCGGTCCATTCCTAGTCATCACCAATGCCCCCCCCCCCCACCTTGCGTCCTCATCCTCTTCATCATGTTCATCCTCGGCGACCGCCTCGTCGTTCATATCCTGCTCCTCGTCGTTGCCCTCCTCGTCATGGTGTACTTCATCATTACCATCAGTAGCAGAAGCGGCAGCAGCGGCGGCGGCGGACACTGCCTGAGCGGATGACGCTTGACGCTCCACGCCGCGTCGTCCACCACCGCCGGACGCGGTTCGCTCCCGATGCAAGCGGTCCACGGAAGCACTGCTGTTCTCACGCGCACGATGATGATAGGTTTGGTTGGGCGCATTCTCCATCTCGTCATCCTCCTCGTCGTCTTCATCTATACAAAAAATTTTTTGATCGGACGCAAAAAAAACTCCAAAAATCCAGTATTTCAAGTCAAGTCAGGAAACCAGGGCCAAAAATTCAGAATCCGGCCCAAAAAAGTGACTCGATATTTCGTCGTCACTGTGCGCCGGATGTTCATTGGACCCATCAGCTGCATCACCGGTTGTTGTCCCAGCGGGGCGTGCTGCGGTACCACGGTTGCGCATCTCGGCCAGCTGAACGCACAAATTAAATACAAACTAAAATTTGCCAGGCCATCGATATAAACCTATCAGACATGTTTTTGTCCTAACCGACAGTCGGCCGTTTTGCTCTACTCAGGATTTGTGAACGTTTGAAATTGGGCCAGTATATGGGGTCCGGGCAGTAAATCATTTATTTAGTATAGAGAGAGAAAGCTGTCTCAGCATGTACCTTTTTAATCCGACTGTTGGCCCCGCCGCTTGACATCATGTTGGCCAAGTTGCCGCCACCTTCAACCACTTCCTTGAGCAGCGAGGACAAATCCTGCTCGGTGTTCAGGTGCCGCTGAATGAACTCAATCGCATCCTCGTTGGCAATCATCGCGCTGGTCGGCTTCACAATGCCAAGCCGAAGCGGTGCCACCAACGCGTCCGCAATGCCGACCAACTCGTTCAAAGAATAGCTGATCAGCGTCTGTATTGATTGGGGATTAAAAACGCAGTAATGGACGAGAAAAAAATCACAATTTTAGTAACAGATAAAAATTTAAAAATACAATTTTAGTGGCAGATAAAAATTGAAAATTTTAGTCTAACCTGGAAAACGCGGCGACACTTCAGCACAAACGAAATTGCATTCTTTTTCTTGGTGTCCTTTTTGTCCGCCGCACTGCCAAGTCCGCTCAGGCCTGGTAAGCTTGCGCGGACAAGTGAAAGCACGCCTGTAGCGAAGACTTTTTAGTACAAGTGTGTGGACAGAAAGATATAAAATTAAGTCCATGGTATTATGGTTAGTTTCTCAATGGGCTATGCTGCAAAAGCAAGAGGTCGTTGCCAGCTCTCCCCCCCACAAAAAGCCAAACCGAACCCTTAAAAAACACACACCTACAATCATGGGAAAGCAACATCCTATTACATACCTGAGATGGCAACAGCCCGATAGTTTTGCAGACTCTCCCGAACTGAAGCCGATGTGCCCGCGCCGCTGGCAGCGATTCCTGCAGGCACCGAAGTGCTGAGCACGAATTGTTGTGGTTGCAGTTGTACGCCGGGAGAGTCGGACAACAATGACGATGTCGGTTCAATGGGCACAAAAGCTCTGCCAATGTTCTCGGAAGTGGTAGCTGCGATGAACAAATCAATAGTTTAAAAAAATGTCAACCAAAAAATTCATAAACTCGATCGGAGTCTCAATTGCTACAAAGCGTCGTAATATTTGTTAATCGCTTTTAACTTTTCATATTTTTAAAGGGTTGAGCGTTCAAGTAATACTAATATTTGGCTAAAAATTTGGCGTCCTAACTTTCCAATCTTAAATAATTATTACCTTGTTTAAAAGGAAAAAAAGCAGCGCTTACCCAACAAAGTTCTGACCGCATTTGGTGAAATCAGTATGACCAGCACAAAAAGGCGGGCAACAGAGCGAACAAAACGGGAAATCAGTGCATGCACTTCAGCGCCTGGTTCCTTTGCGGACTTACGGTTTGCATACCGGACAAATAGGTTGAGTAACGTGTCAAGACTCTTAAAAAAATATGCAATAAAGAAAAACACAAAGGTATAAGACGGGGACCGATAGAAAACCTTAGGTCGGTTAACCGAAAATGGGTTTTTAGCCTAAATTGAACCAGGGTCGGTAAAAACCGATTATTGTCAGCCCGAAAAACGAGACCCCTACAGTCAGTTTAAAACCGTTTTTGCCAATCGTAGCCATCATACACACACAAACCGATTCTTCGCAAAACGCTAGCAGTGTGAACACAAATTTGTCCAAATGCGTGGAGCCATGTTGCTCACCCTAAAAATATTTTATATTTTTAAACCGGAAACACGTCCGCTAGTCACACCAACCAAATGGAACGCACTCTCCGAAATTTGCACGTCCTCCGCTGTCTGCTTCTTGATGCCAACCTCCAACAAGCTCTTGACCACCTCCCAATTCTAATAATTACGGGAAAAATTAAAAAAAATCATTTTTAAAATGTACCGAAAGTGCAATGTCCAGAGCACGACGTGCAAACTTTGGCGGTTCAAGGTCATGATCCGGAATGCGTTGTCCGGCCGCGTTGACAGTGTTGTTTGGCGCAACCGGTCGCTTGGTCCGTTTCGTGTAGCTTTCATGTTCTGTTAACAGAAGAAAGATATCGAGCCATTTCTCAGTAAATATATTTGTTTTTGGGAAATCAGTTAGGAAAAGCACAAAAAAAAATGAAAAAATACTTGGTTTGTCAACGAAAGTTTTTTCAACTTTATTCCGAATTCATTTATAACTTTTAAAGAAGCAGAGTAGCACCAAAAAACCAAAACCTACCAAACAGTTGACGGCCAACAGTACGCACCAAAAATAGCAACAGATGTTCACCACTTAAACAATGAATAAATTTTTTTTAAAAGTTCCAGGCGCAAAAAAAAAATTATAATTTACCGTGCATTCAATTTGCCAACCAAAGTGCCATTTTGCAAAAACAAGTTGAGCAGCTGCTCCCGTTTGACCAAATTGCCGCTGATCAAAGCACGGCATCCAAATTTTTCCCAGCAGTCACAATACGCAGTCGGGCTGGTCTTTTTAATTCTGTAAAGTGGCGATTTTTGACACATAAATGAAAAAGAGAAATCATGATAAAGCATCGGAACAAATAATTAATAAATCGAAATAATTATTAAAAATGGCCTCACTTGCAATCGTGGTTTCGATGACAAGTGTAAGCGCATTCCTTAAAGAGAAGTGAATATATCACACTATAATAGATAAATAAAATAAGCAGAATTAAAGGCAAACATTTTAATTGGGGGTTTACAAACATACCGTACAACAGCACAGTGTCTCGACCAAGCCGCATGAACAGCACTCAAAAATGTCTTGCGGTGTGTGCTCCTCACCGGTCCATGTGTAAGAGCATGTGTCGTTGGCGCACAATGCAAACAGTGCTGATTCGTCCGAATTTTCCATGCTAACTGGTGCCACAATGTCAACAACGTCTGATGGGGCGGGGCATTACCAAAAGATTATGGCTATATTTAAATTAATTTCTGGGTTTACCGAGCATGTTCATATACACAGCAAGTGGTCAGGGGATGGGATCACGGAAATATAATGAAATGACATGGAGAAAAAGGTCCAACTGGTATATCCCCTGCTGGATGTACTAGCAGCACAACGCTTGAACCTTGGCTCCAGTCATGCACTTCCACCGCAGTCTCCCAGAGCAAATGCGCAGCGGTGTATGCACGAAAGTTGACAGCACATTGGAACGGCGTTTGTCCTTGCACATCACGCTGCTGCATCAGCGCCACAAAATGCTCCTTCAGTGCCGCACTCCTGCACAGCTCACGCACAATTTCGATCCCATTCGCTGTGAAAAAAAATTTGTTTTGCGTTTCAGAATTTAGGTTTTTAAAAATTCTTAGTTCTTTCCGAGACATAGGTTTTTTTCATGTTCTTCGTTAAAATGATAAGAGTGGGCTTCATTCCCATCCCGACAGGTTGGCTACCAGTTCGATTAAGTCCGACTTTGGCAGAATTTTTTTTCGAGATACCAAGAATAAAGAATTTTTGTTTTCTTTTTAGGTTACTATACACTTCAAAGAATGCTCATTTATTTACCCTGTCGCTCTCTCGGTGTTACAGGAATGACTCGTTTAGTTGGTGACCAAGAGGGCGAAAAAGTGGCTGCTGTTGTTGGTTTGTCGTCATCGCCAGCTTTTGCTATTGCAGCGTCCCACAGGTCTACCAAAGATAAAAAAGTATTATGTGCTTTTCTGTTTCGATCAAACCAAGAAATTAAATCGGGGTATCAGTCAGGGCCTGGGCCATACGAAATGAGACCGTACAGGACCATATCCTGCCTAAGATACATGGTCGTCGTTGGACCCGTAAAGTATTTTACAGGCTTATTAATTCAACGGATCATGCCCGTAACAAGATTCTGAAATACGGTTCCCTGAGCTTAATAAGGTTTTTAGCAGTTTTTTTTTAAATTTAACCCCTAATTTACCCGCATCGTTGCCACCAGTCGCTGCTGCATCATTGGCAGAGGAGGAGGAGCCACCTGTTGTTGTTGGTTGTTGTCCTTGGTCATCTTTGCTTGCTGCGGACGCGGCCGCAGCAGCTGCCTGAAGTTGATGCGTTTTGGCACGCGTTGTCGGCGGTGCAGAGGCGCCACTGCCGGTGCCACTGTTGGCTAACATTTCTTGCCATTTTCTGTCAAAACTATAAAAATGCTTTTCGAAAGTTCAATAAAACATTTTTTTACCGAATTCGTGCAGCATCAGCCTCACTGCTGTCCCATTTTTCGGCCCATTTGGACACCTTGGATAGTGCAGTCGCGGTGGATTCAGCGGCCGTGTCGCCACTTGGCTGCTCAACATCGGCTTGGTCTCGGTTGGTCTTCGCAAATGCGTTCATCACAGCAACCTGCAAAAATTTATGTTTTAAAAACTTTACATGATTTTTTCTGATCCTAAAAATGGAAAACAATTTTTACATGGAAAATGTTTCGGTTGCCTTCAATTCGTTCGCAAGCCATTCGTTTTCGCTCATCCGCATCAACAACAGAGTCGGACGACGACAATTTTTGAATGATGTTACGGACAGAAAGCAGGTCACTGGAAAAAAAGAACAACATGATTTATGGGAAAAAATTTGTCGCTCAGTAAACTTTGCATTGGTTTTTAAAAAAAGGATATTTTAATTACAATTGAAAAATTGGATGCCCATATGGGGTATTCAGGAAGCGGGATTCAAACTCCAAAATCAGATTCGGAAATGAACTCAGAAAAAACAAAGATTTTTTCAAAACCCGGACATCGATACTAACCAATTCAGAATGGACTGCATCAGCGACTCGATTGGTGGTGTTGTTGTGTGCAGTGTGGGCGCAATCAACGTAGCGACAAGCATCATTCGACTGGCATTTTTGGCTGCTGCATGCGCCTTGATGGCATTTTTGTTGCTGGCCACCGATGATGGTTCTAGAAAATGAACAAACCATCAGTATTTTTCCTATATTAGAGCCACACCCCCTCTTTAGTAAGAGCCCATCTTCTTCAGAGAGTAAATAGAGAAAATGGGGCTAGAATATATAAAATTCAGTACACAAAAATGTTTGCATAGACGCCCTTTCCCATCCACTTTCTTTTTCAAACCCTATATTCGGCAACCGTTTCAACAAAAAAAAGGTAATTTCTTCAAGTCCTTACCGGTACAAATTGATGACAAATTCACGTCTGATGACTTGAGATAACTGAAATTTTCATATTTTTTTTAATGCAACAAGTATGAGAAGAAGTATAAGAGAAACACTCAGCATAAATGATAAACTGATTAAATTTTGCATAAATACCGAATGCCCATGCCGAACAAATGAAAGTGGCCAAGCGCGGTGTACGAAAGTTCTTGAAAGCCGCTTGCGCAACAGCGGCTGGAATGCACCAGTGGAGTCTCTGATCAACAGCAGGCTTTCCTTAAAATTATGAGTCATGGTATAACGAGCCATGGAATTAGAGGACAAAAAAAAATTTGTTTGAAACCCCACGGCTTGCAATGTTTATTTTTGTTGCTATTTTGCCTATGTTTTTATGAGAAAATTTACATCGCCATAATTGTTGACGGAGGGAAGAAACGGCTCCAGCACTCCTTCCGTTGGTTGGCATAGCGCACTGTGTGAGAATGGCATTGGATGATCACTGAGCAGTTTGCCAAGGCAGCTGACCCGGATCAAATGGATTCGCCGATGATTCTTCATACACAAAATGCGAAAACCTGGGAAAACAGAAACCAGGATCAAATAAGTACTTCGATGATGTCCTAGAATCGTACAATTCATTATGAGGAGCCATATTTTAGCATTGTATAAGTCCGTAATAAAAAAATCCGGGTAGGAGAGAGGGGGGGCGGGGGTGAGTATTCCTTTGATCGAGTCAAACAAAAAACTTTAAAAAAATCAATAAAACCCCCGCACAAACCGGTGCAATCGACTGCAAGCGAAATGACGCGCTTCACGCTGGACGGCAAACGGATGGGCTTGAACTGAGACTGAAAGTTGTCCGGCGACCGAGCGGCTGCCGCGCGCGAAGCGCTCGTGATCGGCACAAGGTCATCCTTACGCATCAGCCGAATGTGCAGCTTGGACAGGTCAAGCAGAGCTCCAGCACCGCCGCCGCCTTCTTGTTCCAGTCGTTCGAGCGCTGACTTGAACGCAACGCCACAATAAGCACCATCAACCTGTAAATAGAAGGAAAATGCGGGAGAGCGTCAACTTGAACATGTGTGTTTATGCAAACAAAATTGGGCCCTACAATTTTGACGACGCTGACATCGTTGACCGATTCTTCGTGGATGAACACAACATCGCGGATGGCCCAGGCGGACTCCTTGGAGGGTGCCTGTTGTTGTTGGGGCTGAACTGTTCCACCAACTCCTCCTCCACCATTACTCCCCTCATCCACCATCATCTGATCTGAAGCTGTTGGGGCGGCTCTTTTTCGATTGCCAACTGCTACTAAAAATTGAGGGCACCCAATTTGCTGACTGATATCGTTGTTGTTTGGTTTGAATGTGTGTATGTGCGTCAAAGATGTAACCGAATTATTTGACTTTTTGGGGGGTCCAGATTTTCTTTTTCAAGCTTTTTAAGGTCCATGTCCCGGGTTTTTCCTTTTGGCATCCGGTTACATCCCTGGTGTTTATGCATGAGGCACATTCGTGTTAATGCAATGGTTTGATGGTGTTTGCGTTTAAAACAGAATGCCTCAAAAGACTGAACTCTGTATCTGCCCCCACCCATCAAACGACGAACGGCCCCGAAATGTCGAATAGAAGCATAAATTCACATATTTGTTCTATTCGACATTCAGTTGCGTGTGCGCTGCCCAACTAGTACCAATCAAAACAATACGGAATTTATCGGGCTAACTAAAGAAGTTTGACTTGATCCAGAGGGGACAAACCATATTTGTTAAATAAAAACCCCAACCAAAGCAACTTTATTGAAAAAATAAAATACTTCACAAAGAAAAATTTTTTTAAAGCGTGCGGGCAAAAAAAACTTACAGCTGAATGACACCCGCTTTTCACGCTGTTTTTCCTTCTCGCCACCGCCGCTGCTGCTCCCAACCGGCAGCGTGTCATAATTGTCCGGTGTTTGCACACGAAACCGACACGTCTCATTCAATGTCCACGCATCCTCATAGAGTGTGCCAATCTGTTGCATAAATAGCATTAAAAAAATGCAGTCTGGACCTATTCCGTTGTATTTTGCCAAAATTTACTAAATAAAACTTTGACGGCTTATCAATTGATTTCTATAAATTTGCTATCACTAATAATGTAGAACTGCAACGAGTAAGTAAAGTCTAATTTGTAAGGATAGTCTCTCTTATGATCTAATTGTTTAGCTTTGCATTTATATTGTATTATCAAGTCTTAAAAGCCTTACGACTTGATACAAAATGTCACATAAAAATTAAAAAGGATGTCTTATTGTATAAAGTATTTACCATTGGAAGTCCTCCAGAGAAATTCACAGCCACTGAGCCAACGGAATAAATGGGCGTCGATTTTGTCCTCACTTCCGACCCAACAACAATGTCACTGCTCGAGCTGGTCATCTGCTTCTTCTTCGATCGCGCTTTTTCCCATAGTTTACGACGCTCATTGAACGGATAAACGCCCCTGGAAGCAGAAACTTGTTTAGAGGAATTTTCGGTCTTTTAAACCGAACATCCATTTGAACAAATCCGAACCAGGCTCAGATTTCGAAATGCAAAGATAGGTGGTTAGCGACCCTGCCTCCAACCTCCAGTAGACTAGTTGGAAAATTCTCTTAGACTAGTTGGAAAATTCTATTAACTAGTTGGAAAATTCTCTATTTTAACAAACATACCTCCAAAACAGTATGCCGTTTTTGGACAAAAAAGCAGAGAAGAGAGTGCAGCAAAACATGCGCTCCACCGGTTCCGGCGTGTCCGTCAACTTCTCAAAAAAGGCGTCGGCCAATTTGTGTCCACAGGACGCATCCATAAATGAGCCAGCCTATGAAATTAAAAATAATCACTTTAGGATACCTCAAATTGGGCCTAAAAATCCCTTAAAATTATAATTTTCTATGGAAATCTGATGCAAAGAGTGAGAAATTCAAACTTTGGATGCAATGGATTAGTTTCGTTTTTTGTGTGTTTCCCAATTTCATTAAAAACTGAATGAACCGACCTGTCCCAATTGTGTAAGCACAACAGCACGCTGTGCGGATGTTTCAATGTCCACAATTTTGTTGCTTTCTAGGAGTTGTGATCAAAATTAGTTTAACAAGACATTTAACTATTATCGATTGCCTGTTCTATAGCCACCTATACCCTAAACATAAATAAAGTCGATCTATCAATGAAGTTAATTCCGGCAGTGCAACTTGCCTGTTGCACTAATACCCGTCCAAAAATTTATCTAATCGCACAGTAAACAAATGATATTTATTATATACTGGTTATCAATATTTTCTTTATTTGTCCCCTCGCAAGACACAAATCTAATAATATAATTGGTGTGAAAATCTGAGGGATCAATCACTAAACATAAACTACCAGAAATATAAATAACCCTAACACATACCTTTGATGCCAAACTGTTGATTGATCAAATGCGGCCCACTCGCCGGCGCACTGACTTTTTCCCATGCCCACCCATACAGCTGACCATCATCAGCCAGTGCCAATAGTTCAGAGTTCATTGAAGCAATTTTGGTGAATTTTTGCACACCGGGAGGCATTTGAAAGCCCTATAAGGAAGCAAACAAAAATGTTACTTGGACAAAAAAATTTTTACCGCTTCAGTCTTGTTGCCCCACCATTCCAAAGCATCGCCAAACACAAAGTGTTCTTGCACCGTTTGTCCACCAGTGCCCTCGTTGTCCTTTCCAGTGTCTTTGCCTTTTTGGTCTAAAAATATTTATTTAATGGATCAAGTGGTTGAAAGTAAAATCGACTAAAAACCCCGAACGGTTCGACAAGTGGGCGAGAAATTAATTCCCAAATCGTAGATCTTCTCTACTCCCATATTCAATCCCACCCCCTCGATATCCGCCCACTATGACCCGCGGTGCGTTGTGTGCTCAAATTACCGTTACCACCTTCACGACGTCGAGCCATGTCGCGCGAGATCACATACTCGTAGCCATCTGAAGATGAGCAGATGTTGTCAGAGTCAAGCAGTGCGGATGCACCTAAGCATGAGCGGGACCGAGACAGTCGTCTCTCAGTAATGAAACAAAGATACCCCTCCCTCCCCGCAAAAAATGCAGTAATCCTATCAAGACAATACTATAATTCCAGGGGTGTCAAAGTAAAAACATCGTCCAATGAGTCCAGGGGTGTCAAAAAAACTTTTTTTTTTGAACCAATATTGGGAGAGTTAGATGCCCGGATAATCTGGAGTTAACCCTGATCGAACACAGGAGCGCAATTATACAGATGTAACCGGCAAGTGCCAAAAAACTCCGAAATACAAACAATTGTTCATGGTTACGGTGAAATACTTCTAGTGATTGGATGTGGAGGGTGTTCAATCTCATATTTGAGATTTTGCTTTGAAAGAAAAAACACCACCCAATCAACCAAACCGTCAGAACGCAGACCGGCGTCCAACAGGGAGAGCAGCTCCTCGTGGAGGTACGCCTCGCCCGTCTCGTCCAAGTCCTCAATTTCGTCATCGTCCCGGCTCAGCAAGTTGTTGACCGCCTCGTTCACGTTCAAATTGGTCCGTTGCAGCTCACGTACAATCACGTCTCGGGACTTGCCTTGCAAAACCACCTAGAAAAAAATAAAGAAAATAATCCTTCATTGATCATAGAAAAAAAATAGTCTAGGAAAAAACATGAAAAATTCAGGGCTTCAAACCAAAAAATTCTTTCGCCAGGATTCATTCATATGCATCAAAGACCAAATAAACCTGGCATTGCACAATGAGCTCTTCGGGCACCGAGGATGCAGGAAGCATTGGACGATTGGACCGGTTCCGGTCAATGATGACACCGGTGCGACAAAAGCCACCGGATCGACCACTGCCACCACCGGGCCGAGTCATCATGATGCGCTAAATGTTATTTCAAACATCAGTCAAAGTTTTTCTTGATGAATGTTAGTGGGAAAAAAAATGAGAAGGAGTGGTTCCTAGCAACAAAAACACACAGAAAAAACGGGATTAATTCTTCCCTGAAACCGCTCCACTCATAAATCTCCTCCATCCATAGCCAAGAAAATTTTTCTCCAGAAAGTACCACGCAACCTAATCAAGCTGACCGCTTTGACTCGCGCTTCGTAATTTTTCGATCCCGAAATTTTTAACAATTAAAAAAAAACCCTGATTTTCGCTGTCCGATTGGCCGCATTTACTGCCGCCTGTGCAGCGGCCGAGGCCGGGTCCGTTGAAGAGCTTGCAGCAGTGCGTGCTGACGTACCACCAACAGCAGCCGGTGTTGTACCACCATATGGTACAGAATCATCTACAAAGAAATGAATGAGAGAGAGAGTGTAGGTCGCAAAAAAAGCATTGACCATTGATGTTTTTAGGCGTGCAGGTGAACGGAAAAAAACATTTCGTGTTGGGTATTAATTGGGCTCCATAACTGATGTAGTACAAACAAGAACATAAAACTAACCCGCGTGCAATTTTTTTTAAATCGAAAAATGTGTTAATATTATTATCGGAAAAAGTTCGTTTGGTTTATTGGTATAGAACATGGTACTGACTTCAATTTAACCAAAACCCGAATAGGTTACAGAAAATAAGTTTCAATTCCTGGACATGCGGTAAAAGCAGCTTAGTACATTGTAGCACGTTAACAAACAAAAACATTACTTTTGTCGCCTGGAGAAGATGACGCTTCGACAACATTTGTCACGAGTTCGACGGACAGTCGTGCAACGGTATGGTCCTAGAAAACCAAAAGATAATCAGGACTCAAATAGGTTCCATTGAATCCCTTAGTTCCAATCCAAGTGTGTGCTTTTTCGGGAAACTTTGTCAATAGTGCACAATTTAAAACTATTGAAAAGGTCAACAAAAAATGTTTAAACAATCGCAACTTGAGATTTTTTCAAGAATTTTTTTTTCACAAGTGGCACTACGACCAATATTTACAATTAGGGTTCAGCGAGACCGGAACTAGTCCCCGTTTTTTACCTGGGACTAGTCCCGGATTTTGAACGGGACTAAAGCAGTCCCGGTTTTTGTGTGAAGTCCCGGTCCCGCTAACCCTATTTACAATGATTACAGGTACATGTTAATTAAGCCCGTATTGTAGCGCCATATACGCAAATATGCCACTAGGCTAAACCTGAACAATAAACAAATCTAAACTAACAAACCGCGAATAGAAATGCGACATGCGTCGAGCCGACTGCGATTTGTTTGATGTGATCAGCGGGAATTTGCTGCAGTGCAGGAGTGCACTGCTGTTCACTTTTGTTACGCTTTTCAGCGCATTCTTTCATCCTAAACTTTGCGCATGCGTTAAAAGAAAAACGAAACAAAAAGCGATTAAAAAAACCGTTCCAGAAGACCACTCTCATTGCCTGGGAGTGCTTGGCCGAATAGAAATAGTTGCTTTTGATCAGTCATTATAGCTCAGTCATTAACCACGAACAAATCTACAAAAGTTAGGTTTAAATATTCGTGAATTAATAGCAACCAAAAACACGGTTGTTGTGGTAATAAGTTTGAACAAGTCTGGACGCCGCGGTACATGGCCCGGAAACCCGGACTTATTTTTGGAGAAATCCATGTTACAATGTTGGTTGGGACTCTTTGGTGAAACATTTTTTAGGCACCAAGAAGTTTGGACACCAAAGTGGAAATTTCGAAAACTTGTTTAATAGTGGCAAGACCGAGGTTTGCGCTCCACAATTCTAGAAATTCTGAATACTAAATGTTTTTAAAATTCTACTTTGGTGCCCAAACTTCATAGGGATGTCTGAAAGATCCTAACTCGATTAAACAACTCAATGTTTGTTTAACTGATTTTGCACGGGAGCACAGACATAAACGAATTGATTAAAAAAACGATTGGCCTGAAATGATAGGTTTCGACCCTAATAAATTTTGTTAGTCTCGAGTCGAGACTCTCGACCGTCCATGTAAAACACTGAATAAAATTTAAATTCAAAAACTTTTTTGTTCTATAATTTTTCAGGGGAAAATAATCAATCACTTTCTGCTGATCCTTCATTTTCTACCTTTGGAGCATAATCTTGTTAGAAGTTCTGTTCGAATCAGGTTTTAGGATTCGACAAATTGGCGGTCAAATTCAGACTTAAGAAGATTGTTAGAAAATTAAGTCACACCGTTGTTTTACGAAACATTCGCTAATGGACTGTTGCATAATGCCAAATAAATTTCAAATACAATACAATTTCTTGATTTGAAATACAGTGTTATCTCTGAAGACTAACTAATAGTTCCGGAATCCGACCTATCCAGAATTTTCCAAAAATGTGAGATTTTAAAAAATATTTTGGTAATGGTGTACTACACTGGTCCCACGAAAAAAAAAAAGATTTAAAGGTGATTTATAAAGTTTTTAAGACCTCCTTGGGGTTTCTCGAGGGTGCTGATCACGAATCCCGACATCCAATTCGTGTATGCTCACAACTGTTATTTTTCAGTGCAAAAATTTGCTCAAATAGATGAATAGTTGTGACAAATATGTTGTTTAAATGTTTTTGCGTTTCTTACAGTGAACAATTGGCCTAAAAAAATTGCCGGGTTTTTTTGCCGGGTTTTTTTACCGGGTTTTTGCCGGTTATTTCTTACTTGTTTGCCGGGTTTTTGAGTTTTCACGATGGCACCCTTGATTCGAACATTGGAATGAAATCCATAATCAATAAGATTTTACTATCAAATGGTACTTGTGGGTTATGTGTCAACAAAAAAAAAAAGAATTTAATTTTGTAAAAAAATTAGTTCTAGGGGTATTTTGAGTCACAGAAACCGAATATGAGCTCCATTCTAACAAATTCCGAACCCCGGACCCGAATTCGAACAAATTTTGAGCTTTTGAAATTTTGATTTTCATTTAATTATATATATTGCCGTTGTCCTTCTTCATGCTGTTTGGTTTGTTTATCGCGTTGATAACACATAAATGAATGGCAATAAGTCTCGAGCTAAGAATATGAGAAAAATGGCAGTCGCATCCACTCGGACTGCTGGGCAGTCTATAATCAGGTGCTGAATTTGAAAGTCTTTTACCATCAGCGAGTTCAATTGCCGCTGGTGGACAGTTTCAGCATTTGCGAGTAATCATCGTTTGAACTTCATCGACCCCCATACCGGTGCCCATACTCAAAAATCGAGCGATTGTGGCGTTCGGCCAAGCGCCGAAACAAGGAGCAGAGTGGAACATAGACTATATGCCGCCAAACTGACATTTCTTTTAATACCATTGCTGATACAATTAGGAATTAAATTGAATTGAAAATCAAAATTTAAAAAGCTCAAAATTTTTTCGAATTCGGGTCCGGGGTTCGGAATTTGTTAGAATGGAGCTCATATTCGGTTTCTGCGACCCATAATACCCCTAGAACTAATTTTTTTACAAAATTAAATTCTTTTTTTTTTTGTTGACACATAACCCACAAGTACCTCAAAGGTGGTATCAATCGACAGCTCTCGAAGAGACAATCGATCTATATCAGACTTAACTTAAACCGATGCCATTTGAGCACTGACCTGCTGAGACCCGGTGCAGAAAAAATCTAATAAATAAAACGCATTTATGTAACATTAAATTCAATATTCATTTTGATGCTTAATGTTTGTCCTTTTTTGGAGTGTAGTCCTCAGCAGCAGTGATTGATTGACTCATTTTTGTTGTTGATTCTTCTCGACTTCATCTTTGTTCAAAAAATTGTGGACAAACAAATAATAACAAAAAAAAAATTTACCATTTCTTACCGGACACCTAAATAAATCATCACCATCATCGCCATCCATATTTATGGAAAGTTTGCGCGAAATTGTGTGGTGGACATCACTTTTGAATAGGAAGGACTGTCTATGGGGAATGGAATAATTTCCCTTTAGGGGACGGGACACAATGGTGATTGTGTTGTTTTGTGCAAACAAAATGCGTAATAATTACTTAAATTATTGGTCAGTCATTAAAAATGTATAAATACATGCGCAATTTCTCTAAAACGTATCAAAAATCATCATTTTACATACATTTTCCTTTAAAAAAAGACAAAATTAATAATTAATTATCTTCAAAAAATGACTGGATTTTTTCATTAATAAAGGTTCCAATAAGTTAGGCAAATTTGAAATGCTTTTTAAAATAATCATCGCACTGGCGCTGGTCCTAATGCACTATGGCACCGACAAAGTGGCAGATGCATCATGGTAAGGCGAAAAAACAACAATAATTAATTAAAAAATAATAATTAATAAAGATCGGAAACCCAAACCAAACAATTAATTGATCAATTAATTGACTAATTTTTTGGTTTTGCAATTTTTTGATTTTTTCGTCGGTGTTGATCAAACAATTAATTGATCAATTTTTTGGTCCAATTAATTGGTTTTTTTTAGACAATTAATTTGTTTCTCCGATCTCTAATAATTATAAATTTTAAATTATTGTAATTTAACCCCCTAAATTTTTTCTTAGTTGTTGCTGCTGTCCATGCTGCTGTAAATGCTGGTAAACAACTAAATATACTTTTTGGTTTATTGAATAAAAAAAGGAAAAATAAAGATTATTCAATTAATCAAAATTTTACTTTATTTCAAATTTTTAGCTGCTGCCCCCAACCTCCCATCATCATTCAACCGCCTCCAGCGCTACACAAAATCTGTCAAGTGCCATGTTGCTGTAAGTGTTAATTTAAAAATATAAATCTTTTTTTTTTACATTCCAATTTTAGGCTGCAAACCATGCTGCTGCTGCTGCGGTAAAGATTGTTAGGGTTGAGCCCCAACTAGGTTGTTGGTTTCTGGAAATTCTTAGAAACCGAACCGAAACCGGCCGTCGGTTAACCGAACCGAAACAGAGCGGTTCGGTTAACCGGTAACCGAAACCGGATGTTTTGATTTTTTTTTCGGTTTGGTTTCAAACCGACAACCCTAGTCCCAGCTGGTAATCCCAATCCCAGACTTCTTGGAGCATAATTCCCCGGTCCCTGTGTCATGTCCTATATTTCTGGGGTTCTTTCCAGACCCCTTTAGACATCCTCTGTATCTCTTCCCCGTTCTTCCATGACTAGTTTCTTCCCCGACCTATTTATATTTGTCCCCCCATGGGTCGGCAATAAACATGACCTAATCCTTCTTAAATCAATCCCTTTTCGTCATCTGGCAGGTGGCGGTGGTGGAAAGCGTAAGCGAAGATCCGTGGCTGCAGCTCTGAGCGGCATTTTGTCGCCACCAATCACAACACAAGCGACGACCATGACGACGACTTCGACCGGCAGCAGCAGCAATGCTGCAGCAACATTCGACAGCGGCGCCAACAACAGTACGCTGACTGCGGATTCGCGTTGCGCAAGGAGCTGCCAGCAGCAGGTGGCCAGTGCCACCCCGGAGGCGACCACTGTGGTGGCGGAGCAGAAGCCGTCCACGCTGCCGCGGGTGACCAGAGAAGGAGCGCAGCGAATTTAATTGGAAAAAAGTGGAAAAACGTCTAGCCACTTGTTGTAGAAACAGTTACAGTAATCGTAGTACTCAGATAGACATAGTCATATGTAGTAGTTTATTGTTATTATTACCATGTTTCCCCTAATAGAAGTTCGGGGAATTACTTACTGGCATCTGTTTCCTCAAATGGAAGCACCGGAGCTATTCCCTCGAAGGGGCAGCTCCAATTAGAAGGGGCTTCTATTAGAGGCAATTCAAGGACGAGGACTTCTATTGGAGGGAATATTATTTAAATTAATTGCGCCTTTCTGTTTCCGTTATGTTCTCAACAATTGTTTATTCATAATATTGTATTTATGCCGTAGTTTGCTAGTATTAACCATATAGCCTCTGTTTTGGCAAATAGTTTGTTTGTTCTGAATCTTTTATTTATATATGTAGTTAGAATATACCAATGCTTGTGTTTAATAATTTCTGTAATTAGAGTAGATGCATATACACATCAAGAAAGAGCCGAGATAAAAGAAAGTATTCGACTTTTTGTTTGAAATTCTGGTCCGGGGTTCGAACTTAGACGAAATAGCTGGCGGATTCGGGATCAGTGGTCCTAGAAACCCCTAGGAACATGTTTGTACGACTCTTAACTTGTAATTTTTTTTCAAAAAAGGGCGGGGGAATACAAACTGAACTATTACCGGCAAACCTACATTTCTTACTTTCAATATTTTTTTAATTTGCTAATTATGAATCATTATTTATGAAAGTCCGCAAAGTTAAAAAAAATGTTACACATAAAAGGTTTAGATAAATTGCAAAAATTTCACATTTTCATTGGTGAATAATGGTGGAAGTGTTATTTTACAACAAATTAGTGCGATTTTCTTGATTTTCATTCACTTCACCGTTCACATTGGGCGTGTTTGCAACAGAATTCTGCCGAGAATAACAAGATGGTCGATGATCTACAGCAGTCTTGGCATTACCACTTGAATTTGTCTCCTCCAGAATTATTATCTCAGCATTTGAACCTAAGAACAAAAGGAATGGAGATATAATTTTACTGATCAGGGATCAGTATGGGTCCTGGACTTTATTGGGAGCCCTCTAAATAAGACCATGTTTTTTGGGAGCCCCCAGGGGTTATTCGATCAGGGATCAGTATGGGTCCTGGACTTTTTTGGGAACCTTTTAAATAAGACCATGTTTTTTGGGAGCCCCCAGGAGTTTTTTTTTTGAGAAGACTGGAAGTGAAACAAAAAAATTTCGCATCCAGTTGGACCTTTTTTAGACGACGATGCATGCACGACATCATGCGAACAATCGCGATTGAAAAATTCTGTAATCCGTCTTGTCTGTCGACGATGGAGATGTATGGTGCCAAAATTGCATGCATTTTTGTGTTGTTGCTTACGAGGCCGACCCTTCCTTCGTCGACGGTCGTCCGCCGATGCCGTAGCGGTGATGTGGTTATTGCAAGAACGTTTTTCCGCCAAGACCACAATTTCATCGTCCTCGGTTCCTTGACCTGGTGAAAGATTCGAATTTTGCTTTTTTTTTAATGCAATCAGGCCCGTATCCAGGTGGTTACCAGTGATGCCGACCCGAACCCGAAACCCGAGGTTTTTCTCGACCCGAAATTTTTCGAGTGCCCGACCCGAAACCCGAACTTTTTCTCAACCCGCGGCATCACTGCAAAGTAATTTTGGGAAAATACCAAATTCCCCCCCTCCCCCCCGAAATGGAAAAAATTTTCATTCCCCCCCCCGAAATTTTTTTCTGGATACGGGCTTGAATGCAATAGTCAATTAAATAGCAGAAAAAACCTTTTTGGAGAAAAGAAGGTATTGGCAATTTTTTGACATATAGTTTCCGAGTTCATAAAAAAATTTGGCCCAAAAATGTTGTTATCCCAAAAAAGTCAGATCTCCCAAGTCAGTATTGAGTCAGCACATATTATCATGTTCACCATCATGTTGAACATCTTCACCATGGCCTGTCGCCTCAACAACGGCACTTCCCGATGCAATCCTTCCATTGTCATCATCGCAGCATTCCGCGTGTAATTTTTTTTCAACCAAAAAGACAATATCATCATCATCCTCCGCATTTCCTGTTTACGTGATGCAAATTTTTATTTTGCAAATAAATTTAGATAAAAAAATTGGCGGAAAAAAAACTTTATTATTGTAAAATATTTTTTTGAATGCAACCCGCCAGCACCACACTGACCAGACAAACAATTGCATGGCTTTCCCCCTTCAATGTCCTTGCGAAAAAATTCCGTAATTCGTCTTATTGGTCCACAAATTGTTTCAAAACGACTTGCAGACATATACATGCAGCTGACATGCGGGTACCTTTTGGGAGCACAAAAACATTTAATTATAGTAAAATGGCAACGCAATAAAAAAGTCGTTTTTGTCAGTCAAATGTATTCATTGCATGATGCATAATTTAACCCTCTTATTCAAACTACTTTTTTTGGATAATTTATGGCGTTATTTGTAATTTTTAGAAAATATTTCATTCAAAATTTTCAGGAAATAATATTATTATAGATTCTAAATCTCATGAAAAAGTGCGTTTCCGATTTCGTTTGGCAATCTCCTATCAATTCAGATAAATTTAGGGTTCAGCGAGACCGGGACTAGTCCCGGTTTTTTTACCCGGGACTAGTCCCGGTCTCGTCTTTTCTGCCGGGACTCCAACAGACTAGTCCATGTTTCCCGGTTTTTTTGACCGGGACTAAAATGGTCACGTTCCGGTTTTGGTGAAAAGTCCTGGTCCCGCTGAACCCTAGATAAATCCATGCAAACTTGCCCGCACATACCACGAATGGCCGTCCTTTTCCCGGTTGAACGGTTTCATAAAATTCCAACACGTTTGTTGTATGGCCGCTGACGTGTAGTTGGGCAAGTGCAATGTGCGCACATTGTGCTCACCAACAGCGGTGGAGAAACCGATGACAAGCGTTTGGGCTACCCGACCATACTGCAAAAGTTAGACAGAATAGAAGAGACGTTAAAAATACCCAAGATATGGAGATCAAAGGGTTCAGACGCTAACTGTTGAGAGCAACAAGGATTGACCAAAAATGGAAAAACAGACGAATTTGATCGGGGCTCAAAGTCCAACTTAGTTAGACACATACACAATCATTTGTTCATTCCTAGACAAAAAGCACCAATAGCCCCGCCTACGCAAATACTTTCCCTCTAATTAATTGCTTTCCCTCTCTTGATTTATTGCCACTAATTGCCCAAAAATCACCCAAAATATGCAACATTTCATGCCCATAGCAACTGCCCACTGAACGTTTTCACTCAAAAACATTCACACTATTTAACCCAAGCAAAACGTTCAGATCGGGGTTCAGTTCTCATTCAGCCGATCAAATCAGGATTAGCCTATCAAATTGCTACTCACAAATCACCACCCCAAATTAATTCATCATTGTTAAATAGACTCAGCCAATAAAATCTGCAATTGAACAATTCGATTTGGACCCGCTTTGTTCATAACATAGTCAAAAATACCGACCGAAAGTCAAATAGAAAGCGCGGTTTTCGGCATCGTTAAAGCTGTAAACCGTGTCGAAAATTTATCGAAACCCACGAAATAATTCGGCCATTAGTATACCAACCGGTGAATTATAGAAATCAGACACCAAAATATATCAAAATTTCCAAAACAATTGTACCGAAAAATACCGACTCGGTGCTTGGACACCCAAACCTGACCCTCGAAATATCGGACATATTTTAGTTCCGTTAGGTAATCAGAGACAAAAAAAATGATCAGACAATTGGGGATTCGGAACCAGCCAAATTCGGATGTTATGAAATTGGCATTTCCATTACCTTATCATCGTCTGCAACCAGACGCTTTGACAATTCAGCGGAAAGTGCTTGGATCCATTTCCGTACTGCCATCACTGTGGTCAGCATATTAATGCCCGGGAAATTCTTGGACGCCCCAAGCGATTTTGGTTGCAAGTTTGAGCACACTGGCTCGTCATTTTCGCCTTAAATAGCCACATATATTTAGGCACATAGGATGTCACTGTTTCAAAAAATACCAAAATACTAAAAAAAGAAATAAAAATACTGGACAGGTATACCAAAAACACCGTACCGTGCCGAACCCTGATCAAATGGACCAAATGCTTCATAAAATAGTTGGAAGAAAAAAAACATATGCTTCTGCTCAAAAATCTGGGTTGGTTAATCCGGCAAACGAAGGTTCGGAAACCCGAACCCAAAAAGAATCAAAAAAACCTGACGCAAATTCCGGACAAGGACCTCAATCCTGTCAAAAAAGTCCCTAGCCCCTTTTGTCGTTATTTTCTTATTTCGTTTTCTAATGGTCCGCATTTTTCGACCTATTTCAAAAAATTACAATTTCTCTCGGCCACATCGCAAACCTTCAAGCATACGTGTCAGCCAGTCGACACTTTTTGGGTGATAATGTTTCAACAAAATATCGCGCGGAATGTGCCGTAGGTCAGCCATTGTCTGCAAACAAAGAGGTTGAACGCGTTTAAACACATAAGCGAGCAGGAATGTCAATTTTGTCACAATTTTGTAGACTTGCTTATCTTTGATAACTAAAAATTATGCAAAAAAAAATTTTTTTTTAATGGAAATTTCTAAATAAAACCAACAAGTCGTTCAAACACAATCGCCAAGGTTGGGATCCCGTCGCATCAAATTTTTTTTCTACCACTATCAAATAAGAATATGGAAAATTATTGTATTTTTCTTTTATCTTTTAAGTATTAGCTGAATTGAAATCAATTTTTTAAAGATGGGTTAGAGTTGGCTTAAATTGTGTCATTTCGTAATCATTAACCCATGAAGACAAGTTTTGGGCTGTTAAATCCTTAAAAATTTTGGTTCGAATTAGGGTTTGGGGCTCGAAATATTGTAAAGCTTATTGTTAGTCCGATTTCATTGGGATCCTGAAAATTCCAAGTGACATTATTTCATAAATTGAAAAATCTAATTACTAATATTTTTCGTTTTTGGATGGGGTGAGAGTGGGGCTTAGGTTTGAAACCTCTTTCACCTGTGCATTAAATTGTCGCATCAGTTTTTTGCCAAATTTTCCGCCCAAATTGCGCACTGAATTTATGGGCGTTTGCTCGTACAATACTGGCACATTTTGTGGAACAATTATGCTCTGACAAGCTGGTTTATGCCTAAAAAGTTGACAAAAGTAAAAGTATGAAAAACAAGAAAAAAAATGTAAGTAATGTTAAACCTGGCACAAACAAGCTTGGCAAGAATCTTAAACAGAGAGTATACACAAAGAGAGCGGGTGGCCAATCACTCCTTCTGATAATATATTTACCGTATTTCTTCCGAGGCCTAATTTTAGGTTCAAAGAGAGGGGTGTCCCCTTATTCAATCACTAATACACTATTCTATTTCTGACTTTTGTGCAAAAACGCACCTTATTGTGCGAAATTCCGGCAGAACAATTAAACTGTGTGACCTCCTTGACACGTTTGCGAATGCGTTCAACAATGGTGGCACCAATTGCAATGGCTAACTGTTATTGGGGGGAGGGGAGAAAGATTTTTTTAATTTGTCTAATTTTGGGGTTGGGAAAGGTGGAGAGGACTACAACTTCACACTTCAGGGACTGGTCCGGACTCCGGATGCCGAAAAAAAAGTTCAAAAATCTGGAAGACGTTTTGCCCTGACCCCGGTGGAACGGTTACCCCACATTTGCGGCCCGGACATTTGCGGCCCGGACATTTGCGGCCCGGACATTTGCGGCTCGGACATTTGCGGCCCCAGCAATATTCGGACATTTGCGGCCCGACATTTGCGGCCCGACATTTGCGCCTCAGACATTTGCGGCCCAGTTACTAAGAGCCCTTTTAGGACATTTGCGGCTCGGACATTTGCGGCCCCAGCGAAATTCGGACATTTGCGGTCCGATAAAACGCCAATTTAAATAAATTTCATTACGCCAATTTTTCGGCCGCCGGAAGTTTGGGCACCGGGAAGTTTGGGCACCAAAGTAGGAATTTTAAAAAAATTTAGGGTTCAAAAAACGGAAAATACCGACTTGCTTATAACGGGATCCATGAATGGTAGATTAGCTTAAAGATCGCTTGATTTATTGCGGAACAGCTCGTTTCCCCCCCACCGCTCT
>JAKKIK010000448.1:0-30851 GCA_024500135.1 Heterodera carotae
CCCTTCTCTTCCTATGACCCCTCGGGCGCAGCGCATTCCATCCTTTTCGTTTTACATCCTTTAATTGAATACCCCTTCCCATCCTGCATTACCCCGCCGTCTTTATTTGCCCGTTTCCCTTCCCTTCCCCATCATAATTTCCTCGCGACCTCTCCCCGTTTCCCCGTCGTTCGTCATTTCCCCGCTTCCTTCCATTCCCCGTCGTCGTTTCCCCGCATTGTCCCCCTCAATTCACACCCTTTTTACTGACACCTTTAATTGTACCCCCGCCCCATCATTTCACACTTTAAATAATTCCCCCCCCTATTTGTACCCCCCATCGTTTCACGCCACAAACCTTCAAAGGGCACCGCCCCTGCCGGCGAAGGTCCCTACCATCCACGGGTTTCGCGCACCGGCGAAGGTCCCAACCCTTCACTTCAAAGGGCACCGCCCCTGGCGGCGAAGGTCCCATCCCTTCACTTCAAAGGGCACCGCCCCTGCCGGCGAAGGTCCCGACCCTTCACTTCAAAGGGCACCGCCTCTCCGGCAAAGGTCCCGACCCTTCACTTCAAAGGGCACCGCCCTTCCGGCAAAGGTCCCGACCCTTCACTTCAAAGGGCACCGCCCTTCCGGCAAAGGTCCCAACCCTTCATTTCAAAGGGCACCGCCCCTGGCGGCGAAGGTCCCGGCCACCCCAAAACCCCTCCACACCCACGGGTTTCCCAGCAAAAACCCCCCACACCCTCGGGTTTCCCGACAAAAACCCCCCACACCCTCGGGTTTCCCGACAAAAACCCCCCACACCCTCGGGCTCGCGCGGTAAATCATTTACCGCGCGGCGAAGGTCCGGCAGGGTTAACTACTAATTTGCAATTCACTGTTGGCGTGGATTCATTGATCAGAGTCGTCGGCAATTAAGCTGAACAAAGAAACAGATCACTGCCAGCGGCCTTTTCTGTTGAACTCATGCTTCTCACCAATATCGCCCTCGTCCCATTTCAGATCACTCGGTAGGATCAAAAAGGTGACAACGGCAAATGCTACGCTTCGTTCGGCGCGAGTTTTGACGTTTGTTAACCAAGAAAGGACGGGATGCTGTTGAGAAGAAAGTTCCATTGTTACCTTTGAGCCCTGATTAATTAATTTATTTAATTTTAGGTAATTTAAAAATTATTGTAATAATATTGAGCAGCGGGTGACACAAGTTGCTTCATGACACTTATGTCTTAACGCAGTTTAAAATGGAAAAATTATGATTGAAACCCCCTAATTAATGATTAGCATCGAGAATTGAGATATAAAGGAAGATATAAATCGGGCAGACATTTTTCAACAAAAGAAAGAGTGCCGAACTGCACCGAGTGGAGGCCATCATCCCTCGGGGGGAAAAGTCTTTCAGCTTCCAAGGTTGTCTCACACTTCCCGCCCGCCGCCGTTGATTGTGCCTTCCCCACTCTCTCCCTCCCATCGATTCATCCCTTCTTTACCATCCCATCCATTCATCGTCCCCCTCCCCCTCTGCTCCCTCTCCCCTCCCCTCCCCCCGCCGCCCTCACCTTCCAATTCCTCGCCTCCGCCGTTTGCTGATTGTGCCTTCGCCCCTAAAATGCTCACATAGTGCTTACCAACCACGTCCGTCCATTCCATCACATTTCCTTTTCCCTTCCCTTCCATTTCCTCTTCCATTCCTTCTCTTTGTCCTTCCCTTCCTCTTCCTTTCCCTTCCATTCTCTGTCTGTCCTTTCATTCCTCTTCCTTCCCCTTTATTTTCATTCTCTTTTTTGTCCCTACTTTTCCTTTTGCCCTTCCGTTTCTTATTACGCTTTTCTCTTTTTTCCTCATATTCAATGGCATTTTCAAGAAACAACAAACCAAAAAAGTGGCTACAAATTTTAACTGATTGGTGGGCAGTTAATCAAGTGCACACCCTCCAAGCAGCAGCAGCAGCAACATTGGCCGAGGTCAACAGCATCCATTCATTGGTTGAGTGTAAGGCTTAAGCGGATTTGACAAAAAGCATTCTTTTTTATGCTTCCTTTCCTTTCTTGCTCCTTCATTCAGCACATTTTTTTCCTTTATCCCCCCCCCCCTTCCTCATCTTTCTTATTTTATGTTTAAATTTTATATTTTCCTTTTTTGTTCCTTTCTTTTACATTTTGTATATTCCATTTTCTTCCACTTTTTACTGATGCCTATGTCTGCGCGCCATTCTTTTTGCCCACCTTTTGCGGGAAATGTGCCCCCACCCGTCACCGATTCCCCCCCCCCCCCCCCCCCCCTCCCTTTCCCATTGTCAACAAATCTCTCCCCTCTCCGCCCGCCACCTTTTCCATCGTTCGTTTCACCAATTCCCCCCTTACCCAAAACTAAAACTATTTATGTCCGTTATATATGCACAATGGCAGCACCAGGGCCAAACCCTTCGCCGCCGTCGCCGCTGCCGCTGTTGGCTGTTGTGCTACGCGTACATTACGTGATTTGATTCGATTCGTTGGTGGAACGGAGTGAACAACGACGACGACTGACAGAAGAAGAAAGGGCGAGGGGGGAGACCAATGCGGGCACATAAATTTGTGTTGGGAATGAATGGGAGGGGGGGGGGGGGGGCTGAAAAGGAAAAGTGTGGAATAAATGATGGCCAACATTTGGGGGGAACAAATGACAATTGGGGGGGCTGACTGATTGTGAGTTGTTTAGGCAGCAGAAGATGGACGGCACACATTTTGCCTTTCATTATGCAGATAAGAGAGAGAGAGAGAGACAAAGAGAGAGAGAGCGACCATCACAAATCAAATCACTGATCAGAGTGATAAATCACGAAAATCCAAAATTAGAAAAACCTCTCTAATCGTTAACTTTTCTTTTTCACAAATCAGTTGGTCATTATTAAAATGCCAAAATGATGAACGGGATGGGACATACTTCGCCAATCAAACAGAGTATAAACCACCGAAGAAAGGCACTTAATCCCAAAGCCGATAAATGCCCTGAGGCAATATCCCCGTATGGCCCTCGGGCGTACATTGTTTTTTATGTTTTCGGCAAATGCCTTCGGCATCGCAACCACTCGTTCACATGCCTCGGGCTATTTTTGCTAAAATGGCATTTGCATTTGCACAACCCATTCAATCGGTACACCTTATCTGATGATTCACTCGCTTTTAATAATAGTAAAATGCCCTCAATAATTATCTTTTTCTGCCCATTATTTTATGCCCTACGGCACTAGGAAAATGCGAAGAACATCATAATTAATTACAAAAATTACTTTTTAATTTTAATATTCTGTTTAAGTCAAGTGGATGGTCGAACAAATCTAATTAATTGGTGTCCAAAAATATTGTAAAATTAAATGACAGCCGGTTACATAAGTTTTATAAGAAAAGATCGACGGGTCAATTCCATTTATGGAGTTCGTTGTGAAAGTGGCAGGCATCAACAAAAACGCGGAGTTACTAGGTGACTGAGTTGGAGGAAATTGGCAAAAAATTAAGGTGGACCAAAGTTCAGCAAAGGCCGCCCTCCTCCGCCCCGAGGGGCAATCCCTTTTCGCCGATCGGTGTAAAAGCCCCCATACCCTTACAAGGTCAACGGATCGAATGAACTACTGTTTCAAGACGAAACTTTTGCAACGATTGGTCCTAATTTGTAAGTTCACAATGAACGGCGAATGCTTTTCCCTATATTTTTTTTTTCATTAAAACAAATTTTGCCGATTGTCCTTTTTTTTGAATTCTTATCAATTTGTCTCTTTTTTCTCTCTCGATCTCTCTGTCTGTCTGTTCGTCTCCGCTTTACCACATTCTTTTCCACCAATCATTTGCCCAGTCCGTGGGCCCACTCTCAATGTCTGTCTGCTGCGAATGTGTGAGAATGAGCTGACTGAATGGACGGGGTCGGGCACTCGCGAGAGACTGTTGAGAGAAGAAAGAATCGTGTTCCATTCATCCCCGTCACCGATTAAAATCGGCCCAAGTCTCAAAAACGGATTTCGTCGTACAAAACAATTCAATTCCTATATATATGTACATATATCCCTCCGATCACATACCGGGCCTCCTTCGATCAGAGAATCAGCCAAGATAGAACTTAGAAACCTGAATGTCACATCCTCTCATTGTTGTTCTACCACCTCAAAAAGGGTTTTTTTAATTCACGCGACCGAGAGGGGTTAACGGACGAGTGAAGTTTGGCCCTGACTGAGAGGGGTTGGTTTTTCTTCGGCAGTGGCGGGCATCTCCACCGATTGGAGGCAATCAATTGTGCCGGGCGTTTATCTTTCCATCTTCCCCTCGAGGGTTGGCTGGCTCACCCCTCTCCGTCCTCTTTCTGTGGGCGGTGGCGCCCGCCTCCGCCGATTCCGATGGTGGCGGCGACGGCGGCCGCAGACGATTGCCATTTCGCCATCATCCGTCGTCCCCTGCCCGTCCCGCCAGCGCTGATTTACCCCTCCCCTCCGCCACTCCCTTCCCCTCCCTCCCCTCCATTCCGCCGAAGAGTTTGCCATCATTGCTCCGGTGGTGGGTGGAATGGTTGGCGGAGGGGGTGGGGGAGTGGTGAGGTGGTCGTTCGATGCCTCCCCCCCCCTACCCCGTCGGGGCCTATCTCGTGCCCGAGCCCGGCCCTGCCTGCCCTCGCCTCTGTGTACGTATGTATTATCGGTCGATTCCTCACCGATGGGGCTGGTGCCTCCTCTCCTCGTCCCTCCCTTAACCGCCGATTGGGAGGGGAAGGGTGGGAATGCCTGCCGCACCTCCACCGCCGCTGCCATCCTTCAAATCTCTTCTGCTGCTGCCTCGGCCCCCTCCCGTCGCATTGCCGACGACAATTCCCCGCATTCCCGCCGAGCACTTCGCCTCCCAACCAACCACTCCCCCCCCCCCAACCATCAGCAGCACCACCACCACATATTTACTTTCCAAAAATTTATTTGTCCGATGGGATGCACCACTCACTCGCCCATCCATCCATTCACTCCCCCCACCCCGCCCACCCCTCCCCCCGCAACCTGTCCCCTACCCAACAGGCAACCAAAGAAACTTTTTGGCGCGCTCAATGGACGACCACGAGCCAACATAACGCCCAAAGATTGACTTTCGCTGCTGCCGGTTGCCGTCGGCAATGGCGGTGAACCGGGCGCGGCAAAATTTGGCGCACTGTGTAAAGAGAAAGACACATAACGCCACGCGGACGCAAACGAAGCGATTCAAACCCCAACACTAGCACACAAAGACTCTAATTGTAAGCCAAACGTATCATGAGAAGACAAAATCCATTCGCTACGCCACTGTCCCCTAACTTCTGATCTGTTAAGCATCAAAACTGTTTACTAAAACGCGAGGTGGGACAAAGTCAGATGAATCATCGCGATTCTAATTGTGGTTCCGATACCGACCAAAAGTTCAATTCGGACAAATTTCACTCGACAGTGGTGGCGGTTGGATCCCGGCACAACCACTCACACTCACTCCTTAGGGCGTATGTACCACCGCCAGCCCTTCCCATCAGCCAAAATGCATCATCGGCTCGCGCCCTTCGCGAAATGCGCTCACAATGTCCCTGCCCTCCTGAGCCAAATCCATTGTCCTCGCCGCTGCTCGGCGGACGGACCCTCCCGCCCTTCCCCAACCCCCCGGGCGTCGATCGAAATCGCCTTTGCCTTTGCTGCCCGTCGTATTCATCTCACTGGCTGCACTGCTGGTCTTCCACCAAATCACAGCGCATTTTGTGTCCTCCGGAGCCGAGTAGGACACCCAACAGCAGCGAGTCGTTGACGGAGAATACCAACCAACCAAGCGGCTGAATTTGCATTTTTTTCGTTATTTCAAAAATAGAATTTGGTTGGTGGCACAGACGCGGCATCTATTGGCGCGCTAAATTTGTAATTTTCACAGAAAGACAGTAAATTTGAAAAAAAATCATTTGCTTTCCAAAACTATGATTTGATGGTTTCATTCATTCTCCTATTTTAATTCAGCAAAATTAGTCAAAAAAGATGAAAAAAGAGGAGAACAAATTGTGCCGGTTTTTTTGATTTAATGTGCACATTCGCCGCAATGGATGTGTCACCCACCCGCCACTGCTGCCGCTGCTGGTTTGAACAGCAGCGGCAGCGGCGGATGGAAGCATTTTTGCCCAAAATTATTCAAAACGAGGCTTTATCACTTTTCGAATGATTTCGTCTGTCACTGTTCTGCTGAGTTTGCCACCAGTCAGCAGGCACTCGCCAAAACCATTTCCATTTTTTGCAATTTCATTTCGCCAGCCAACCATCGTTACGATTCCTTTCCTCTCTATATTCTCTTCCTTTCCTCTCTATTTTCTCTTCCTTTCCCCTCTATTTTCTCTTCCTTTCCTCTCTATTTTCCCTTCCTTTCCTCTCTTTTCTCATATTTTGCCCTTCCCCACCCAAAAGTTCCGTTCATCACAGTGCAAAAGAGAAGAAAGAATCCATTCTCCGCCATCATCAAATCGGACGAAGCCTTTCTTCCCTTTTCCCTTCGTTTGCCGCGCTTCGCATTTTAAATATTTTGAACTTTTTGGCGCGTTTTACCGGCGGCGGCACACCCAAAAATTAAGAAAGTTTTGTTGCCAATATTTTCATAAATTTAAACTTGATTGGTGTGAGATTTTTACCAATTACTTAATGTGTCCTTCAAATTTCATTTTCTTCTGAGACTTTTTTTACGTTAAGAGAGTTTATAATTATTGATTTGTTTCTACAAAATTTGTCGAAAGAATGCACAAATTCCATCCCTACGATGCGGAGCTTCCACAAATTATTACTTCTTTTAAAGGTGTTTTTAATTTAAAAAAATGGAGTTTTTTAAACTTCATTTGATGCCAAGATTATTTGTTTATTTTTATTTTTGATGTCCTCCTACCTATTTACTACCTAATATAAAATATCTCTGAATTTTTTTTAGGCAACCAAAAACTGATCCTTGGCGGTTACCGCTACAACATTCACCACGTCAAGGAGGGCGTAAAGACGTGGCGCTGTGTGTGCGCGAAAAAATTGACCGGCACGCGCAGCTGGTGCAAGGGTAGGGATGGCGGGGGGCGGGGAGTGAGACGGGGATAGAGGGGTTGGGGCAGTGAAGGCTGAGGACAAGCCGGCGAGTGTGAGGGACGGGAAGGGAGGTGGGAAAGAAGGCGGGGTGCAGGGGTGCCCAAGGGCCGGAGCTTGTCCCCAGGGTCTAAGTAATGCGGCCCGCCATTTTTGAGACTCGGGTCGGCCCGGAAAAACCCGGCCGGCTCGGACATTTTCAAAAAAAAAAAAAAAAATTGAAAAAAATAAATCGGTGGTTTTGTTTCGATTTTTTGAACATCTTTAAAATGCCATAATTTAAGGCCGCGCCGAAACTTGGGACAGCGACACCAAAGGCCTTCCAAAGGGCGAACACAACCATCCTACAGAGCATGAGCTGGCCGAATTAGAATATTTTAAGGTGAATTATTACTTTAAAAAACGAATGAGTGGACTTTATAGACATTCTTACACCTTTTCAGAGCCAAATGATTTTGGCCGCAATTTCGGAGCCAACTGCCGATTTGAGCGTGCTGATAGACGCGGCAACCAAATTTCTGAGCGAAGGCCTCAACTTTGGAAATCGGGAGTCCATGAAGAAGTGAGCAGTCCGTAGAGATTTTCGGTCCATTTTCTTGGAAAAAATACCGTGGCCGGGATCCCTCAAAATCAAACCCAGTTTCTAGTGATAATACACTTAGCAGTAATGTTTTTTTTAAAGTTGGCAGAGAATGGGGTTTCCCGCCTACACACGAAACCCCTTACTTTCCGTCACATTCCGACTCTGTAAAAAGTGTCCGTCGTTAGGTATCATTCATTCCATCGGCAGAGACTCACTATTCTTTCGTGTCCCTCAAAAATGTGTTACTGTTCTGATTTGGATTCTGTAAAAAGGTCTTTGCTCGTTGCGCGCAAGTCGGTGGAGAGCGGCGAGTTCGCTTTGGGCAAACAGCGCACTGTCACTGCTTCGACTGTTGGCGGCAAAAAGAAGGGCACCGCCTCGACGGGCAGCAGTAGCAAACCAACGACAAATGCACAAAATGCAACGACAACGTCTGACCCTACGGCGATTGGTACAGTGCACAGCAAAAGTGTGAGTGGTTTGTCCCCGTTCGTTCGTTCATTCGTTGTTTTTGTCGGTGGACAGTCATTTAAATGTGCACATCGTTTCGAGCCAGTTAGAGTGAAACTAACGTTCAATAATCCATATAGGGCACAAAATTGTGGCAAGGTGGTTGTTTAATGATTATCAATCAGATTTTCAAAAAGTTGTATAGATATGTGTTGTCTGCATTTATTGTTGTACATAGTTTTGTTTTAAACGTTGCATGTTTATTGTCTCTTTTAGATTTTTATTTATTTTTTTCTTAACAGGTTTCCGGCCGTTCCTCGTCCCGTCTCTCTGTCTCTTTGTCAGCAGTTCCAATGCCATCATCATCTTCCAAATTCACTACACCTTCTTCGCCGTTCAAACTGAGTGCCGTCGCTCCTGCGGATGGCACCGCCGCTTCTTTTGACACTTCGGGCGCAAGTTGCAGCAACACCAGCGGCTATGGCACAATGTCTTCGTCCAGTGTTGCGGACGAAGACGCCGCCGCTCACGGCATCGGATGGATGGATTTGTCGGGCGAAAGTGGCAACATTTTGTTGCCAGAGCAGCTCAACCAAACAAATTCGGCATCGACAGCAATTAACGGAATAGACAATGCCGCCAATATGTTTGGAGGTAGTCGAAACTGAACTAATCAGTCTTCATTTTTGATTCTGATCACACCAATATTCATTAAGTCCAATCGTCTTCTTCCACTGATCACCAACAGCTATTGGCCGCTGCGCTTTTTGCTGCTGCAATGTTGGGCAACCCGTCGACAACGCCGGCAACGACAATCGCCGCGACATTGTCCACAACGTTGGCGAACAATACCAACACAGTCGGCCGGAGCTGTGACGTTCAGCAACAAACGGTCGGAAATGTGATGATGTCGATGATGTTGCCATCGTCGGAAAGCAACAACAAAGCCACCAAACGTATTTCGGCACGCTCTTCTGCTTTGTCAGGTGCCGCCTCTAGAGTTCGAGCAGTTCAGCAAGCACAACAAAGTGGTTGTTCATCGACCGCACTTGGCACTTTCGACAAAAACAGCAGAAGTATGGTGATGAATGTGCGAAAAAAGACGGCACGCGTTAACTGCATTTTGAACAAGTGGGTGTTTTTGTTTAAATGAGTTTGGCCATTCAAATAAAAGTAAGTTCTGGTCTAAATTTTAGACTTTCGACCAAAGCTGCTGAAACGAGTGTTTCACCGCCGTCTCCGTCTTCCAACACCTCTGAGTCATGTCAATCAGCAAAACTGACAGAGTCAGCGGAGCAGGACGGAAATAGCAGCGCGTTAACAACAGTTTGGCAGACTGAGAAGAAGCATTCGGTCACTGTTGCAACACAGACGGATGAGCATACGACGATAGTGGATGTTGAGACGGTAATCGTCGATGACGATAATGATACGGTAGTCAATGGTGGAGACGAACAGCAGCAAAGGGCAACGCGGAAACGGAAATCGGATGTAAATGACACTTCTTCCTTTGGCCGGGAGCAGCAGCAGCAGCAGAACGCTGACAACAATGTGGGGACAGAAAAGAGAAAGGTGCAAAGAGGGGAAAACAAACAGAAATCATTCTTTGCATATTAATCAATAATATTAGTGGTTAAACCATGGATGCCATTTTAAGTGCGAGAGAGGAAATTCAATAATAATTGTTGTAAAAACTTTTTGGTGGGGGAGAAAGACACAATCCAATATTTGTTGTAAATGCCATTTTAGGTAGTCTGTTGCTGTTGTTATGAGGAGAGTGAGTTGAGCGATTGGGAAATGCCGTTGGGGTGCAAGCGCAGAGTGCTGCTTAAGATGGAGCATCAGAACGGCACAACAACGACGAAACAGCAAATGGCGAAAAAGGAACAGCAGCAACAAGAGCAATTGGCTATTGAGCAGGAGAACAACGATTCGGACGACGAGGAATTGTTCGGCATTGGTCGGGAAATTAAGCTGGAAATTGCGGAAGAGGATGAAGAACAACAACCACTGAAAGAGGAGGAGGAGGATGAAGAGGAAAACGGCATGGATTAGTGGGGATGCTGAAAGTGTCCGAAAAATGAATGTTATGTTTTAACAAATCACAACTCGTAGCCACTGAATCAGTCCGGTATTCGCTACCCTTTGATTTATCCGAATTCCCAGTTGAGTGACGAAAGAAACAGAGGGCGGGGAGGAATAATTTTTTGAAAAAATCGCTATTGCCAAAAGTCTCTCTTCCATTGAACCTTTAGTAGTATTGTCCCCATTATCATCCACCAGTTTTCTAGTCTCGGGAAGCTCTCTTTCTTTGATGATTTTCTTATTTTATTGTTTTGCTCTTTTCTTCTGTTTGGTTGGCCTTCATTTTGTCCTCATTGTTTTCTTTTTGGCTATTTCTCTTATTAACCCTTTTATTTACTTAAATTGTTTGTTTTGCACCAGCAGAGTGACCATTTTATCACTCACCCCACAAAAAGTGCCTTGCAATTTTACATATACACACACATAAATTATTGTCCAGCGGACTATGCATATAAGAAAAATTGATTATTTGTTTTGCATTTATTTACTATATGTATATCGCTCAAAATCCTTAGAGACCCACGTTGAACTCAAAAGGTAAAATTGATCAAATTTGAAAAGGCTGGGAAAATGGACAATTTCTGGAAAATTTCTTAAAATGATTTGTGATGGACTGACAAACTTTGGTACTGGTAGTCAGTTATGCAGCCGCACAAATTTAATGTTTTACCAAGCCTAACCATGGGCCCTGTTGCCTGGGTCGCTGATCAGTGATCACGAATCGAACATCCATTTGACTCATTTCGAATTTCCGAATCTAGTTATTAGCTTATTTGTCGTAAGACCATTTATTTAATAATATTTTAATTGTTTGTGGATTAAGTTTGGTTTCATTGGAAAAAGAATTTTTAGAAGATCGTTTGTAAAATTTGCCAGTCCATCTCAGCTCTGATTTATTATTATCCAGTCACTCAAATATAATAATTTTATCTGGTTAATTTACGGAAAAGGGTCAAAAAACCAAGACTCATTCGGACACTGTCGTGTTTCTGACTAAATAAAATTTTTTTCTCAAAAATGAAACGTTTACAGAAATATTAGAGCTCATCTTTGTCAAATTTGGGCAACAATTTTGGCACATTCCGGATCAGCTGATCTGCCGAGTCCAACTCCTTTGCCGTCACAATGCCATCGTTGTCAAAGTCTAAAATCCAGGCCAGGCCTGGGTCTCTCTTTCGACTAGATCCTGTTGGATTCCGATCAGTTCTAGAGTGGTTCTGATCTGTTCTGGAAGCATTTGTACCGCTTTCCGCCGACCTCTTACGCGATGACGTCATTTCGTCCAAATCTCTGCGAAAAACTCGCAGAAATTCTTTCAACGCCACAACTCCATCACCATTGACGTCAAAATATCTGAAAAGAAAAAACTGTTGCTTGCTTTTAAGTAGAAATCCGGCAGGAGAGTTAATCTGCCAATATTGCTTGAGCAGTTTTGGCCTACGGACAATTGAATCCACGTCATCCAATCCATGGACAGCTCGTCAACTGGGCTCTATCTACCATGCCCACTAGCCGTTTCTCTTAAAGGATTTATCAACCCCCGCCCTACGGCGATTTACCCGCCCGGCGATCGTTTATAATTTTTAGACGACTAAACAACCCTCGTAAAAATTGCATTTTATAATTGAGTAAAGACAAATTTTATTTTCCTACATTTTATGACTTCTTGCTTCTGCTTATAAAACTCAGTTTGGTAGATTGATAGCAAATGTTTTATTGGCATTAGCATCAGTCAGCTGCTTTTGTCTGTGCCGTATCTGACAAAGCATTCATTTTCCTTGCCACCTCACTCACTCACTTCACATAGTATCGGACGGCTTTCCCCGTGTCGATGTCCACGTTTGGCCAACGCTTTCCAAATTCTCGTCGCATTTTGTCACCGAATTTGGCCAGTTCCTTCTCCGTTAGCCGTCCGTCGTTGTCCAAGTCCATCCATTGGAATTGGCGTTCAGCCCGCCATGGCTCAACACGAACCATTTCCACTTCAAATCGAAGCCAATGCTCATCGTTTGGAATATGCTTCCAAACTGAAAGCGTTTAATTAAAAAAGAATAAAAATATTTTAGTTAAAAATATTATTTTTAAATCAATTCCCCCGCCTTTGCTTTTCGCCTTTCTGCTCAGCCGATAAGGCACTTCAATTTGGCGTAATTCACCGGCGCACATTCCCTTCATGCCCTTGTCCAAACCAGGCATTACCATGCCGACGCCAAGCTGAATGCGAATTCCGTCCTGTGACTCACGTCGCCCGTGGGTCTGATCGAATCTTTTGCCAGTCTCCAGAAATCCTAAGATATCTCTTTGATTATGCGCTTTAATCGAATGATCGTCATCCGTCACACCTTTATAATGAAAAGTGACAAAGTCCAACCGACGAGCTTTTCTGGTGCATTCAATGGGAATCCATGTTTTTTTGACCTTAAAAGTTCTAAAAATTAATTCTTAATTGTCCAATAAAATTTTGTTTATATTTTAAATGTGTTTTAACAAAGGTCACCTTAATGTCCAATGGGCCTCCATTAGCCGCTTCTTCCAACTCGCGAATTTGTGCCGCACTCATCGGCTTCCCCTCTCCGCGCACTTCAATCACCGGAATGACATCTTCTGGCTTCCGTCGAGCCATTTCGTCACCATTGCCCAACGGCAAAATTGGGCCGGAATTGGCAGAAGCGAATGCTTCAAAATTTAATAAACAATTAAATTCAAGAATAGTCTTACCTTTGAATGTGAGGAAAAAGAGAACCAAATCATTTAAAAACATTAGCCGTTGAAGAAATTGATAATTTATTGAAATTAAAAATATTTGAATTAAATTTATGGGTTTAAATTTAAAAAAGCAACAAAAAAAAAACAATTTGTTTGCTGTCTTTGGGGGACAACTCTTCTTTTGTGGCGCAGAGCGAATAGAATGTGCGCACTGCGCAGAGGTGGAGAATTTGTAAGGGCATTGACCTTGGAGCGGAAGTGAACAATCGATTTGAATGCGTCCAAATATTCCTCAATAACAATTTTAAAATAAAATTGAGTCAAATTCCGTATTAATTTTGTAAACCAATACATACCCATTTATGTTTTTAAGTCGAATTTTCATAAATGCTAATTGTTATTGTTTGTAATTTCAATTTTTTTTCAACCGAGGGAGGGGTCGGAATTTTTAAAGCCAATTTGTTTGGTGTATAAATGTACAGAAAAAAGAGAAAATAATGTTTTCGACACGAAATTTCTTTGAACAACAGTTAGTCTTGTTAATCTTCCAATCGATCAGTACAGTACGCCTCCGACCATCAATAAAAGTGCCATTGGGATACTGTAGTGGAGCAGTGACGCCATTGCGGGGGACAGTGCCGAGTTGCAGCCATCCCCGTAGCAGCAGCAAAATGTGCTGGCTGTATTGTTGATGCAAATGGCACCCGTACTCGTCGCTTGCTGTTGATTAGAGGCAATCTTAAACAGGGGGAGGCGGTTGAAGGAATGATAATTATGACAATTGTAGTTTGAAAATGATTGAAAAAAACCATTTTTATCATAATATTCCATTTGCGGGTTGATCAATATGATCAGTCTAATTACTGTACAGACCCGTAGAGGTGTGATCACTTTTAATGGGCTAGTCACTAATTGGTGTGATCACTTTCATGAGTTGATCAGTAATTGGTGTGATCACTTTCATGGGCTATCACTAAAGATATCATTAATCGATGTAATCATTTTCATGGACTAATCAGTAATTGATGATATCATTTTTCATGAGCTGATCAGTGACCTGTGCCTGTGCAACTTGCACGGTGCAGTTGGTGGCCAGGCACGAGCGGGTCACCTGCCGGCTATTGTAGTCGACCGTTTTGACGCAGGCGGATGCCATGCCCGGGCATTGTGTGGCCGAGCCGCCCAATGGCACGCTGAGATTGGCCAAACCCTGGAAGCAGCTAAGCCCAACCACCGACGTCGGAACGCCGGAGACGAACAACAACAGAAACGGAAGAGGCAACGCAAAATGAAGGCCAACAGATGCGCGGACAACGACGGCACAGTGACGGAGCAATGCCATCAATTTAGGGACGGGAAAGGCCAAAATAGTGAAAAATCGAATAAAAAAATCAAAATTCGGCAAAATATCTATAAAGATTAAATAAAAAGAAATGTGTCTTTGCTCAATAAAATATTTTCGTTTATAATTTACAAATTCCGCTTTATCTGATGAAACGTTTCTTTTTATTTTGGGATTTGCGTCATAACATAACAAATGGTTAGGTGCAGCATCGAAAGCGCAAATTTGTGAATTTTTAAACGAAATGCATTTTCGGCGAGTTTTGTCCATTAATCATAGGACGAAATGAATGGAAAGGCTTTTCAGTCCAATGTTAGCTCCACACGGAATGAATTGCCAAATAATGCCGTCACGCCAATAAATCTCCTTCACCCCCGAGGGCACAAGACCATTTTTGTGCCCATTTTCGTCACGGGAGGCGGACGGAATGATGGCATTGGCACAATATATTCTTGGCAAGAAAGGCGCTGTGAGCACAGCAACAGGTTGGTTTCTGTGAATGGGATAAGGAGTGAAGCACAAAATTAGCACTATGACAACCGATGAACGAAAAGAAAAAATTAATTGAAAAAAGTTTAACAGCACTTAATTTGACGGTAAATTACCGAAAATTTGCAATTTATTGGCTGATGGATGAGGGGACAGAAATGCTCAAAAAGGCGCTTTGCTGGTCCTATTTTAAAGCACAAATTATGGGGTATAATTAGGAAAAAAGAATTGCAAAATTCTTAAAAATGAAATAAAATTCAACAGTAAATTTTTCCCTTTTCTTTTGCATTTTTTTTTTTTTTGATGGGCGCCAAAATGAGTAGGCAAAACAGAGCTGTAAGAGTCAGAAATGTGTTTGAAGTTTGGTGGTCAAATATGAAAAGTAAACAAACAAATTGACAAATGCCAATCCAAACCCAAAAAAGGGACAAAACAACAATACAAATTTATGTATTGCAAGACTGGCTGCAGGATTTTCACAAATTCTAAAAACCCAAATCAAATATGTTTCTATAATGATTTAAAAAATTCCCCTGATTTTTTTCGACTAGTCTTCAAATTTAGGGGATGAACCCACCAAGTTATTTGCTGGTTAATTAGGGTAAGTAATTTATATGTACTGTCCGATGAATGCGCCATATAAATGTGTGAAGCCAATGTTGTTTGATCACAATATCGCTTTATCTGCCGATCAGATTTGGTTGACTGATCAGCAATTCCTTCCCTTCGCCGCCGGCGCTATTGCAATACGTTTTTGCCGCACAGCGCGCTGTTTGCGTGCCATGGTCCGCGCCTTAGCCATCGCTTTTCGTGGGAAACCGCACATTGCCGGCGGCATTCGCATCAGTGGGGCAGCCTGAACGGCAACAGCCGGTGAATATGTAGGCATAAGGCCGGGAAAGGCTGCTGCCGGTGCAAAGGCTGGGACAGCGGCGGCGGCTGTCAGACCGGGAAAAGCGGCGGCTGGCATCATCCCTGAAAACATTGATTGATGAGGAAATCCTATCTGGGATTATCTAAAAATGAATTGGGGATTGAAGCCTAAAGGCACCTGGAAATGCCATTGAAGGTGCAAATGCGGGGACAGCTGCAGCAGGCATAAAACCTGCAGGCGAGCGCAGAATAGGCAGCGGAGGCGCGGGGGCAGCCAAAACGGGCTAAAGCGATGCATTTACGGAAAGTAATCAAATATCCCTACTAATGGTTGCGCAATGGGCGCGCATCCGAATGCCGGCGGTGAAGCCATCATTAAAGCTGGCATTGGAGGCGGAGGTGGCACCGGGGGAGGCCCAGCGGGTGCAGAAGCAAAGTATCGGCCGGGTGGGAGACAGTCAAACTGCAACAACAGAAAGTGAGGGGCAGGAAGGTAAAAATTAATCGGGTCGATTAAATTTTTGAAAATTTATTCAATACCATAAACTGTGAACCCACAGACTTCAGCCAGAGAAGCAGAAAAGGACTGAAATTGGAATAAAAATTACAATTGGCTTTATTGTAAACTAACATCAACATTAGTTTTTGTTCGATAAATAAATAAATAAATTTGACTTTCCGATTTCAAAAACGCATCCACCGATTTTTTCAACCAAAATTTTATTGGTTTGCTTAATAATTTCCCAAAAATTTCTTTCCGGTACTGGATAGTCAAATACGGTACTGGGTTTTTTGGCTGCTACCGGGGCCCGTTCCATAATAGGGAGGTCATGGTCATATGACCATGACCTCGTGGTTAAATTCGTTTCATAAGACGCCGGTGACCATGACCACGAACTTCGTGGTCATATGACCATGACCTCGTGGTCATATGACCACCAACTATGACCCGGTTCATAAGATGGAGGTTGCCGGTCGTTTGACCCTGAGATCATGGTCAAAAAGCAACCACGGTCTAGGGCAGGGTAGGAAAACTGACCACCATATTTAAACGCTTATGAAATTATGACAAGATCATTAAAAATCCAAGTCAAATATTTTCTGATAGAACAAAGTGTGCTCTTTCTTGCTATATAAATTTTGTTACAGGAAAATCAATTTTACTATTTTTTAATGGTTCCTGAAAAAACATGCTCAAAACTCATTATTTTTTGAAAGAGCACCTCTAAATTCGATTTTTTTTAGGTGACCTTAAAAATCGATTTCGCTGTTCAACTAAAAGTTAAAATTGATTTCTCTGTTTAAATAAATTAAATTTTTTGAATTAATTTCCAAATTTTTTTATGAAAATCAGTGAATCATTGATTGAAAAAAATTTGTCAATGTTAGGGCTGGGTTTTTTAGGAGCTAAAAATCCCAGAAATATGTACCATAGGTGCGAAATTATGTGTTAAGCTAAAAAATCTTTTGTGACTTTAGTGTACCTTACGAGTCCAATCACTGACGAAACAATTTTGATCGAAAAAACTAATTAATTGGACGATAAATAGATCATTGATTCAGTAGTGGCGGATTTACGAAACGCCCATAGTGGCGGATTTACGAAACGACTTAGCACGGAAAAGGTAGGGCCTATGGATGTGGTCTATAAAAATTGTTTGGGCTCATAAAAGTCGATTAATTGCTAATTTATTAATTTAAAATTTGGGAAAATTATTGATAATACATAAAATAATTTGGGGTATTTATTAACCCTTTTATGGCTAATTTTTAAATAAATAAATTTTAATTTAAAAAAAGATTATGGTCAAATGAACACGTTTCATAAGAAGGCAGTTCGTGGTCAATTGACCAAGGTTCATGGTTTTTGGTCGGTTTTTCTTATGAAACCGATCACACGAGGTTGCTGGTTGTTTGACCAGGTCAAATGACCTCGGTCAAATGACAACGGTTAAACGACCAGTCTCTTATGGAACGGGCCCGGCACTTTGGTACCAGAGTAATTGGCATTACCTAAAAGCAAAGAGCAGTGTCCATTCCATTTTTTTGACAGAGTTTTACCTAAATGTCAATAAAATAAATAAATAAATTATTTGGGAGAGATTTTGTCGATGGAATACAATAATAAAATTTATTCCCCAATTAAAGTGATAAAAAAGGAACAATTTGTACTACAATAAGTACATTGAGAATAGCTGAAAATGAATTGTATTGTCTACATAAATATTGTGATGGGATGGCCAAGTCCAAGTGCAAGTCAATCACCGCCACGACAATCAGCTCTGATCAATCAGTCACAAATCAGCCGACCATCTCATCCATGGCAGCAGCCAGTCTCAGTCAGTCAATCATTTGCACTTGTCAATCGGTCGGTCGGTTGACGGGGGTGACAATTGTTTTACACTGTCCTCCGTCCGTCACAAAGCGACGTCGTCCGTCGTTGATCCGTCCGTCGTCCGTCTGTCAGTTGAGTGAGAGGACAAACAGAAGACGGACGAGTGAGAAAGAATGAGGACAATAACACCAAAAAAACAAAACTACAATACTGGAAGTGTTTTGAAGTGTTTGGCCATGGCCGCCCGAACGAACGGACGGACGGACGGACGGACGGATTGATGGCCATGGCGGACGAGACAGACGGACAGTTGAGTTAGACGGATAAACACAACGTTATGTAGGAGTACAACCAAAACAAAAATAAAATACACATGAAAAAGTATATTCCAATCGCCGGCGGCGGCGTTGGGTCGCAAATTCTGGATTTTACCATATTTCTCTAAAAGAAAATTCATTTTCTCATTAAAACTTTGAATTGCTCCAAAATGTTAAATTTTGAAAACTCAACCTTTTTTTTTGATCAAAAGTCTAGGATCGCGAATTGAGACTTTTCTCTTTGTCGGTTTCAAGGCTAAGTCTTGAAGTTGAGTATCGGAAAATGAGCATTATTAGTAATCACTAGGGATGCAAAAAAAAAAAAGGCAGATGCCTTTTTTCGCGCACTAGTTTCGATCTATTAAGCATATAAAACGCCTTTTCCACTTGGTTTGAAGCTTCTACGTTAAGTTTTTTATTATGCCTTTTTTGGCCTTTTTTCGGATTTTCATGCCTTAATGCCTGCCCATGCCTTTTTTGGCATTTGGTGCCTTTTTCATGCCTTTTTCGTGCCTTTTAGAGTTTTTTGATGTTTAAAAAAGCACCCTTAAAAACCGATTTTTCTTGCCAAAAATTCTAAAAGTACATCCAATCTCCGACTAGAATTCTTATCACTAAATGGTCAGAAATAAATTTGTTTTCGAAATTAAACTCTGACATACATAATATAATGCAACACATTGGTAAGAATATTTGTGAATTATTTCATTCATTTCGTAAATCGTCCTCCGCCTCTGTCTGGCTCGTTGATTGACTTGAAAATAAAATTTTCAAATTCATTTTAACGTATGTTCAGCTTCCCTATTCTGTGTCCCAAATTCTTTATATATTCCATGTGAAACATAATTTACCGTCGTGTCAGCAGTCGTTCGTCCGTTAATGGGATTAAATGTTGAAGCGCGCGAAAGTCCTGGGGATCAGCTCCGATCACAATTGACGGTGTGGAAAACTTTGAGAACACTGTGCGAATTGAATTCTTTCGTCTCGGCCCAGCGGGTTCGGACACTTTTCGGGACGGGCGGGGCGGCACTAAAAGCCAAAAAATTTTGAATCAGTTGAATGTTATTCAGGGCTCGCAAGTTTTTTTTTTCAAAATAAGGACAAAGGGTCGTAAATCTAAAATTTGGACCCCAAAACTAAGATTTTTCGCAAAATTACATAGAACGTTAAAAAAGCACGTAAAAACCTTAAATTGATCAATAACATGCAATTTATTAATGCATAAAGAATAGCAAATGAATTAATTACAAGTAATTCAAAGTTGAAAAAAAATCTGGGCGCGAGGGGGAGAGTGGGCGGTGCCGATAGGTGCCGCCGGGAAAATTTTGAAAAAACTAGTGGCATTTTAAGGGAAATTAAGGCTTAAATTGAACAATTTAAAGCCAGTTTTAATTTTGCTTGAAAATTTCTCTGCATTGGAGAGGAATTCTCCGGCGGTGCCTTATGCACCGCCGGGGAGAAAATTTTGAATATTAAATGAATTATGTTAAGAAATTTGATTTAAAAAACCATTTTTTAAACAAAAATCATCAAAATTCCCAAAAATAAGACAACAAGAAGACCCAAGGGCGGAAATAAGGACAATCTTAGGAATAAGGACATTTTTGGTTTCTAAGATGAGACCCCTCCAAATAAGGACAAATCTTAGAAATAAGGACACTTGCGAGCCCTGATGTTATTTAATGTTTTCCTACATTTATTGAGCCAGGGATGCTCTATTTTCATTCCCCTAAAAAGGGGCGTACTTAATTAGAGGAGAGCTCTACTAGGGGGGATAGTTTATTTTCAACGCCAATCAAACGGGGGGCTCTATTGGGGGTGGGGAGCTTTATTGGAAGGTATAACCTCCCTTAAAGGGGGCTCAATTATGAAAAACTGCTTTTGTTTTTATTGTTGAACCCGTCAAGTTGTCGCCGCCGAGTTTGTGCTTGTCCTCCACCGACACCTGCCGTTGCCGTACCGGCGGACCTCGCCGCTTCTGTTCAACTGCGCTCGTCATCATGTTCAGCTGCTTCTGTTCCTGCTGTTGATTGGGTTGTTGTGGTCGCTGTACTGATTTCAGTGTGGCGATGAAATGGTCCATTTCGTCCATTGACGGCTGGCGGTGAGTTTGCTCACCGCCAGAAACAGTTGAAGAAGCGGCAGCATGCAGCGGGGTTGGAGCAGTACAAGGAGCCGCAGTTGGGGCAACAACAGATTGTGACGGTTGGCTAATATCCTCCTCCCCCTCCTCATTGGTCAAAGAGCAGCTGCCGCGCCGGTCATAATCCGACGATGAGAAACTAAAAAAAAATAAAATTGAAATTTAAGATAAGAAAGAAACAAAAATTTGAAACCATTGTTCATAAAATCATCACCTGATCCGTCGTTGCGTCGTGTCCGAATGAGTACCAAAGCCACAAGGCGGCCACATGAGTCCCCCTCCACCATTTGAGTTCCCGCCTTGAAGCGGACCAACTGAGTCCAAATACAGTAATTGGCTGCCTTGCAGTTTGCTCTTCGCTACAGTATGTTTAACCACCGTATACTCCTCCTCCTCCTCCTCCTCTTGCTGTTCCTCGCCTTGCTGCTGCTCTTTCCAGGCCCGAGCCCAGCCGATGATCCGTCCGGGAAGGCAAAGGCCGAGCCGAAGCGATTGCCTTCGACGCGACTCAACGCAAAATTCGCCGATCGCAAGAAGCTCAACAAACAAATTTAGAAATAAATTCAAATGGCACAATTAAATCAATAAAAAAGACCAATCCGACGAGAATGGCAGCAAAAAGCACGTAGAAAATTCCTAAGAAAGTAGAACATTTACTCAAAATGTTAAAATTTTCAAACAAATTCTAAACCAAAAACGCGGTATAAGGACGAATGGGAATGCCCGCCGGGTGGCGGACAGGCGCCGCCCGCGGCGGAAGCGGTGCCGAAATGGGACGACGACTCTAAACAAATATTATTGTATAAATGTACACCTAATTAATTTACGGCATAATATTCACTCATAAATGCTCAAGAAAGTTTAGCGAATGAATTATTGTATTGTAATAGTGCCAAATTTTGACCGACCAGCAGTCCTTGGCCGATGTTTGCTCTTCCACCATTTGTTTTTCAGAGCTTCGACAATTGTGCGTTCCTGCAGCTGAAGAACGGCCTAAAGATTTATGGTGAAATTATTTTAAATTTGAGTGCAAATTTTGTGGTTTTTCTTATTTGTTGCCACCCTCGAGAAAATGCCACGCAGCGGCGACCCTTTGGGCAATGCGATGCCGTAACCCTAAAGAACGGACAGATGAGCTCAGTCATAAAGATGTAATTAATAGTAATTGACCTTTGAATCGAGTAAGCCTCCGATGGTCTGAAGTTGGCAATCCTCGCCAATCCTAAGAAAATAAATATTGGGTACATTATTTGGTGACAATTCATCAGCGGGTACACCCGCGCATAATAAATAGAAATGTTTAAAATTCCAGGCTTCCTTAGACTCGAGACCGAGACCCTCTCGATTCTCTATAATGCATATTTAACATAAAGAATTACATTTTAATTTTCATTTTCGTCTTCCTTCCCAAAAATATTAGGACAAAAAGCCGTCCGTCTCTGTCTCGCTGGAGGGTTGACTGTTGTTTTGAGGCCATCATCCTTCATTTTGGCCCCTGCTGCTTTTGCTCCCACAGCATTTTCAGCCGTTTTTGATCAGCATTTACACTCACCAATACTCCAACATTGTGCTCTCCATCATATAGGCATAATTGCCGTCCTTCACCCGCGCAATGCCTTCCCGGGATGAATTGACAAAAACTAAAAAAGTGATTGAGTGAATAATTTGAAATACATATATTGAGGGACAAAAAACAGCACCGGTTGGTGTGGTTGACTGCATGATGGACCACATTCGTTCATAGATGGGAATGCGCGACTCGCGAAAGAATTCCATTGTGCTCCCATTGGACAGAGTTCCTGGCAGAATGAAAAGCGTCAGGAAAAATTAAATTTTTAAAAAATGCCAAAAAAATTATGCCGCTTCTAAAAAGATAAATGGACGGACCGAATTTGATGCGCTGTTGGGCGGCCAAGTCAGCGCTGCTCTCCACCGGCGTACTCATTCGTTCGACTGTCAAAAATGCGGCCAATTGGGCAGTGTAGGAACTGATCAGAATCAACGTGAACAGCCACCTTTTAAATATAAATTTACTACAACAGAGCAACACCTAACGAATATACCAACCAAATGACGGCGACGGTACGAGTGGCAGCCGCTCTAAGAAAATGTTGAAATGGGAAAAAAAATAAAATGGTACAATAACTCAATTAAAATAAATTTAAGAGATCATCAGTAAAAGGAATGTGTGGTACTTTACCTTTACGCAGCTATAAAAAAAATTAAAGCAAAAATGGGCGCAGTCAAAGCGCAAATGTGTCTCATATTTTGACAAAGTGTGAACGATTTGCTACCTCGGAATCACATCGCTGCCCTGCTGCATGAGAGAACCAACAGCAAACCAAAGACTGTTCAACTAAAAAAGAATTTAAAAAAAAATTAGCCCAGAAAAAATGGCCAAAAATGTTGATTAAAAATAAGGCTAATAAAAAAACACATACAATGTTGAATTGGTTCTTGTGAAACATTGGGCCAGAAAAAGGCACAGTGCCACGGCCGCTGCTCGTTGGCAGCGCGTTTTGGCAATTTGCGTCACGACGTAACCGCCGTTGACGCTTGTCGCATCGGGCCACGTCCTCATACCTGCGAACAAATAGGTACTATCTAATAATGGAAAAAATAATCAAATTACTGGTATTATCAAATTTTCGAAAGATTAGTAAAAAATAGAAGGGTGATAATTCATTCATATTATCAAACCATTCATATGGCGAACATTTGGCCAAAAGCCACATTGTGCTGGCCACGCTCACATAAGCAATTGCCAAAGCCATCCAAACGGAGAAAGACAGCGGTTCCTGTTAAGGCACAAATTAAATCTAGCTAACTTTTAGCGAATTAAATTTTAAGACGAAAAACAATTAAATCTATCTTTTTAAAATTGATATTTAATATTGAAAGGAATTCAGATTTCACCATAAAAGTGAACAAATTTGAGCCGCCCGCTGCGGTGCCTCCACTCCGTTCCGTTTCGTCCGCCACATTGCGTCTCATCAAAATGGCAATGCCCAAATGCATGAATGGAAGCGTGAAGTCAATGACGGACACGCGACTGTAAGTGATGGTAACGGCGGACACGGACAAATCGGCCTCATGCCGTTGCAAAACTCCAATGATGCCATTCCATCGTCCATATTCATCCTATCAAAAAAATGCGGCTAATTTGGTGAGACTTTTCGTGGCATTACCTCAACACCGTAAGTGCCATCGTCGACCACTTCAATGTCATAAGTGAAATTGAGCAGTTTGGCCATCTCTTTCAGCAGATCAATGCAGAAACCTTCAAACTGCTGAACATCGTCAGCTTCATTGGCATTATCGTCGACATTTTTGTCCCTGGGCCAACCCCGGTTCAATTGCTTTTGGTTCAATTTGGCATTCGGTTGAGGGGTCAGAATTCGGTCAATGAAACTGCTCGACAACGGGGAAGAAGACTCTGATGAGGCTGTTTGGGAGTAGGGCATCAACTTGCGCATCACAAATGGCTCTTCCTTAGGCAAATGTGAATTATAATATGATTGTTATTACCCCTAATATGTAAATAACATTAATTTAATTATTTTTGTTAATTTCAATGCCTTGGAGGGTTTCCCCGAATTGTGTACTAAAAGGTCGGTATAACAATCCAAATTCGGTTAACGAACCCACCAGATACACCACCACTTTTAGTCGCTCCCCTCGAAGGTCTGGCGTTCCGTTTGGTCCAACCCTAAAGCGCCATTTGTTCCGTTCGTCATGGTTGCCGCGGAATGTCCATCGATGGGTCGTTTCTTCCCATTTCCCGAGCTGTTAAGAGGGATTAAACTTTTGCTATCAGCCACGAATATCCATCAATCATTAAATTATCTGTGAAAGTGCCGTTGGGCATTCGCGTTATGGCCAAAACGGAAGTGTCCATTCGCTCGCCGGTGGTCGCATTAAAGCGAATTGCTGTCGATGTTCTTCCACTCGTTGCGGCATAATTCAATTCAACCTGATAACAATTTAGGTACTTGCCTTTGACTGTATATTTGTAAGGGAAGACTCAGAAATTTGAAAATACATCCAATTTGAGAATGCCAAAAAAAATTTCGAAAAAATGTGATTAACGTGCTCTCTTTAAAATGGCGTACCTTTCGGATTTGTTCCTCAACTAACACTCCGTCCGTCCATTGGTCGCCCGCATCGCACAGCAATTGTTGCGGTTGTGGCTCCAAATTGCGCTGACGCAACGCGTGCACAGCGGCACCAACCAATGCAATGGCATCCATCGCCAATGCCAAGTCAGTCTTGCCAAATGAGTGTAACAAAATTATTTAAAATTAGTGTTTCTTTAATTTACAAATACTGTAAATAAAAATGAAACCGTAAAAATCTTTTTTTTTTGCATAAATTATCTTTTAATTTTTTTTTGTAATTAAAATGGTAGTTTTATGAGTTCACTTTTATCTGTGACTGTTGGCGGACCAGTTGAAAGCCGGTGATATTGCAGTAAAATTCGGGCCCAAGAAAAGGCTCCAATAAATGTAAATCCTAAACAAAAACAAAAAAAATATTCTCCAGTTTTTGGACGCACCATATTGGCCACCAAATACGAATATCGCGTTTGCGACATATTCATTTTGGAGGCTTCAACCAGCAAAGAATGGGCAACGCCAAGGTCACCGGTGTACAAAAGCTATAAATTAATATTAATTAAATTATTTTGATAAGGTATTTAATTGTTGCACAATGTTTGAATGCCGAAGGTGTTCTCGAATGTGCTTCAGGAAGAGTCCGTAGCGTTCGGTGCCCGGCGACGACTCGGCGGGCATTTGAATGGCACGAAAAGACACGCGGGTGCCGGTGATGGAACGCCGAAGGGCAAAAAGAGGCAGCAAATTGGGAAGCTCTGAAAAGGATTGATTAGAACTTTTAACTAAAATTAAATTAAAAATGATGTCTTAAAATTGAAAATTAATTGTTACGACAAAAAATGAAATAATGAAGATAATTCAAAATGTCGAAACCATTCGAATGTTTGTAGAGAAGAATGAAACTGCTCCACATCATGCGGACGACGAGTTGGGCCAATGCTTGGCCGACCATTTGCGATGGTGGGCCGACATTGGCGAGAAAGGCGTTTTCTGAACGGATTCAAAATTAAAAAAAGGCCAAATAAATTTAAAAAAAAAATAAAACTTTCTATGGAAATCGGAAATCCGTCCAAAAGGCACGGAATGCGAAAGCGTTTGCACCTAAAACAAATGACAGGCAGAAGGAAATCATTTATTGTTCAATTAGGTAAATGCTTTAAAATACATGCTCAAAGCAATTCGAAATTCGGAAAACTCAGCGTCGACGACAGAGTCCACAGTCAACAAAATGGCGACCAAATGGCGTTGGGCAATGTCGCAAAAGCGAATGTCAACGCTAAACAATGATCACTTAGGTAGCCTAATGTTTTATTAATGATTAATTTAGAAGAAAACCTTGCCGAAGCATCGGATGGGCCAATTACGCTAAGATAAAAGCCATAAATGGGTGAGTGCCGTCCATTCCATTCATCAATGGCATGTCTGGAAAATGATGAAGCCTAAGTCCAAAGAAATTGAAATTCTAACTGAAAATGCTTTTAAAAAACACTTTTGGGATGTTTACCTTAAATTTTGCCACTGCTGACTGCGTTGAGAATGCAAAGTTCCTATAATTTAAAAAGACATTTAAAATTTCATTGAAAGATTTAAATGGAAATTAATTTGAATTTTTTTTTTTATTAGCTTGCCAATATTGAACTCATTGAGCCCGTCAACGAAAAGCATTGAAAGTTGCTGCCGTTCATTGTGGCTGAACATGACAACGACGACAAATATGGTGAGAACAACAATGGACAAATGATGGCACACTTTGACAATAGCGGCGGCGGCACTCATCGAATGAGTCACTTTTTGCAAATAATAATTCTTTTAAATTCTTTAAAATAATTCCATAAAATTTTTGGCTATTTTTGTTTTGGCTATGGATTATGTATTTTATTTTTGTTGTTTTTCAGTACGATTCAATTTGGAAGCAGCAAAAGAAAGAGCAACTCCGTCCTCCTCCTTATCGCTTTTTCTTTTTCACTTCCAAAGCATTTTGTCCCCTTAGGCGGCAATCGTTGACATTTTGGGCTTTTGTTGTGTCCCTAGGGATTTTTTGCACAATTGGATTTATGGCCAAATGGCACTCATTGCATTGCCTCGCAATACGCGAAATGCAATCACATTTTGGCACGGCATAAATGCCGATGAAAGGCGCGCACTTATGCAATGTATTAGTGAAAGTGAACGCAAAAAAACAGATTTATAAATTTAAATAAAAAAAAACAAATTAGCAAATTATTTGAGAGCGGAATATATATGTGTTTTTTACAACTTACCTATACATTATATGGCGAAATAAGCCAAAAAAAGGTTTTCACGAACAAGTTTTTAAAAATATTTTCGCCTTTAAAAAATAGTTTGAAACTTTTAAGATTTTGAGCAATATTGGCAATTAGTTCAAAATTATTTGCAATATTTTGCTTTTATTGGTAACACTTGGAGATTTTCAAGAAAGAGCATCCAAAAAAAAAACAAAAAACAAAAATGCATGCTTTTTGATTCGACAAAACCAAAGATCAAAGTAAAACCCATTTTGCAATGTGAGAAACGAAATGAATGAAGTCTTGAGTGTTTAAATAAATTTTTGAGTTATTTTTTGATTAGGCAAAAAGCAAATATATAAGTACATCCGCTCTCTACGAATTATGATTTTGCTTACAATGCTTCCTTCATTCATTCACTCACTTTCCGTGGTAATTTATTGGTAATGATAATTTTGGCACCGAATTTGCCATCGGCTAAACAAAAAGGCAACATAAACGATGACCAGGACGAACAGCAGTAGGACGAAAAGCATCACAGTGGAAGATGAAATGGCCATTGGCCACGGGATTTGTTTTGGGTTGGATTAATGAGAAAAAGTGTGACAATGTGTCATTTATTTGTTATGCATTTGGCTATCAAACGACGCTATAATTAATTGGAAATATAATTAGTATGAATAAAATTTAGTGTTTTTTTAATAGACAATTTACAATATTTAAAGGCCACTCAATTTGCAGTGAATAACGGCGAGCACACATTTTCCAGTGAATGTTTTGGCGCCCTTTCAATGCATAAGCTGAAAAAACTCAGCTGGAAATTGCTGAAATAATAATAATAATAATTTGTTGAATGCATTTTTTCGTTCATCCCATGCCCAAAAATTCATTCAAAAATTGCAAGAAAAGAATATTCCATTTTTTTGAAATTGTTTTTTCGTCTAAAACAATTAATGAAAATGCCAATTTGTTCATCACATTTAAAGTTCATTCCCCTTCTGCAGCAGTATGGCTACAGTAGTCATGGAGAGTCGACTGTATGTGTACGGTATTGAGCATGGAAAGCCGCCGCCGCCGCCGTTTGGTCTTTTTCTGCGCAGAATGGCGCGTGGCTGAATGGGACGACGCTTTTGCCAGCCGACAGTCGATGATGACTCATCCGGAATCAACAAAAAGGCGGCCGAATTTTCATCTTGTAAAACAAATTCAATAAATGAGTCAAAAAATTTTGGAGGCCAAAGTTCATAATTCGGTTATATTTTGCAAAAAACACGCACTTTTAATTGCATATTCCTACCGAATTTTTTCACCGCAAATTTGGCCAAAGGCCATTGGCGTTTGGACAATGCCGGGATCAAATAAAAAGTGCCATCGGAATTTTCTTCAGCCGATGACAAATGTTCGATGGGCGGCGTTCCAATTGGCAAAATCCATGCCGTCGTCAAATTTGCCATCGAAAAAGCCGCCACAACAAATGCAGTCAAATGCATTTCAACCTCTATCTTTACAATAAATTAAAATTTGAAAACAAGTTCTTGTTTTTGTTTTGTGTTGGTTTGAGTTCAAAGCTCTTTCATCAGTGCGCATAATAATCAAAATTAAGTGAGCAAATTGGGTGGCAATGGCACGGACTGACAAATGAGCGAGTAATGGCACTTAAAAATGTGGGAATTTTGCAGTCAAAACAAAAAATGCCACGAATATTTACTAATAATGAATGGTTAAGCAATACCGCACTTAATTGCTTGCTGAAAGGATAGCATAGCCTTTATCAAAATAGGATAACGAACAAAAAGAAACCAATAAATCAATCATTCAGAATAATCACAGCGATCAATCCAATCATCTTCCAGAAGAGCAAGCAGCATTCCAAGGACATGAAAAGCATTCAAATTTGAATCATCCAAAATGGAGCCAATTGCGCGCCGGTGCCCGTCGTATGCCGATTCGGTGCTGCTGCATTTTCTGTTTCAACGGTGTCGGTAGCAGCAGTGCCATTCCGCGCTTCAGAATCGTCCTCCGTTCGGAAAGTGCCGCCAAGCGATCGCTGCCAATAAAATCTATGGACAAATAAAACTGAGGGTATTGGGCAAGAAAATTAAATTGTTTTGAAAATAAATTAAACAATGCTATGGAGTATGTTAGACTAATATGTAGACATTAAGCATACCCTTGACAGTGTATCTTTTGGCCAAATGTCGCGCATTGAATGGGATCAGCAACATCACTTCGTCGTCCTCTGTCCAATCGCGCCGAACATCGGCGCCAACTGCCGGCGGGCCAATGGTGCTGAACAGAAGCAGAAGTGCCAGAAGTCGAACAGGCGAACAGCGCCAACAAAAACAAGAGAAGAACATTTGAATTGAGTATTGATTAATGCTTAATCTCATAAGACACTAATATAATTTGGCCTTTTTTTAGGTATTTTCGAAAATTCAATTTGAATAATAAAGTTGGAGAAAAATAATGCATAAAATTGATTAGGCAATTAACTGCAAAATACATCATTTCTCATCGGTTTTTGCATAAAATTTCAAAAAAAGCGTTTTATGTCAAACTTTGATGAGTTGTGCCGCCAATCGACTTCCACACGGACCCTGGGGAGTTACATTATGGTTCTACATTTGTTATGGTCATCAATAATTAAGCAGGCTAATGCGTTTGAGCGGAAATGCCTTTGCGGTTTTCTTCGCCACGAATTCCATTAGGTATTCATTTTTATTTCCCAAATTTTTTTTATTTTATTCGATGACGTCCATTTTCTAAATATGTTACGAATCAAAAGGCTTGACGGAAAATTGACACACTTTCTGCAAGAGAGTTATTTAAATTACGCCAACAATCCATAAAAATAAATTCGAAAAGGAGAATTTTAAAACTCCAAAAATAAGACGCAAAACCAAAAAAGTAAAATAAAATGTACATAAATTGATGGTTTGAAATTGACAAAATATTAAAATTTTCATTAAAAAATGATACAAAATAATGGGAAAAAAATGTCAAATAATTTTATGTGCAAATCATATTAAATATTAATCTGAATTTTATTTAGTGAGTTACACATTTATTAAAGAATATTAAATGATGTAAAATCATTCAAATCACACCCAAAATTGTGTCAAGATCATTCTCGCTCGCAGTCGGTTTTTTCTCGTCGTCTGCTTTATGATCAACAGTGGGCGTGGCCTTGCTGGATATTGCGCTTCTTTGTAGGGAAATTCGTCCATTTCGGCACTTTCATCACTTTGTAAGTCCAAGCCCAGCCGCTTCACTGTTCTACCGTATTTTCCACTGCTACCACTGTCGTAGTCATCTTCTTCGTCGTTTGGTTCTGTTGCTGATAATTGTTGCTGAGTGTCGCCGTTTTTGTCGACATTGACAATGCCTTTATCGGTTCCATCTGTGCCTTTATCGGTTCCGTCTGTGCCGTCGTCGGTTCCGTCTGTGCCTTCATCAATTCCGTCAGTGCCTTCATCGGCTCCGTCTGTGCCGTAGTCGTCGTCGTCATCCCCTCGGGCGTTGTCAATCCATGCGACGGATAATGCTTCTACTGGTGGCACCAACTGCAATCGCATTGCGGATTGAAGCAGGAGAACCGCTTCAACCTGTTCATTGACGTCGTCAGGCTCTTCGGGCAAAAAACTGCGCTTTCCTCCGGCCAAATTCATTATAAAATACATGGAGATTACGGTAAGAAGTCCCATCATAAGTACGGTAGCAATGGGTGAAAATTGCATTTTTTTTAAACAATTGCTATGATGTTCGTCCAGTTGACCGAATTGTGTGTCAAATGGCCCATGGGAATGGTGCCAACATTTTCTCACATTTTCAATTACTTTAAAAGTTCGCCATGAAAAGCAAAAGGAAAGCATCCCAAAATAATTTGCTCCTGGAATTTGAATTTTTCAAAAAATAGAACGAAATTGGGACGAGCAGTTGCTTACAAAGGAAGGTTCTCGGGTGTCCGTGGGACTTCGGAACGAAACTTGGTGGGTGGGTAGAGCACCCATGGGTTTATAAAAAAAGTGGTCTTATTTTTTGCTGAATGAGTCCGGGTGCCGAGATATGACGTGCCAAAGTTGGCATAAATAGTATTAATTCATCATTCGTTTCATT
>JAKKIK010000449.1:0-30825 GCA_024500135.1 Heterodera carotae
ATCAAAAAACCCGGGTTACGGGAGCTGGATCCCGGGAAAATCCCGGCCGGGATACCGTTCCCGCCGGTCACTAGTGTCCACTACTGCTGCGGCAGTTAGTTATTTTTTCTGATATTTTCTCGATTTGTCTGGTCATGATCCCGGCTTATCAAAAAACCCGGGTTACGGGAGCTGGATCCCGGGAAAATCCCGGCCGGGATACCGTTCCCGCCGGTCACTAGTGTCCACTACTGCTGCGGCAGCCGCTCACCACACTTATATAAGATGCACACTCGTTTGGCTGGCCACATCATATCACTGAAAGGCCGGATGGCAAACTGTCAATCAATACGGACACTTTATCCTTGCATCCTTTTTCCTTCAATATTTATTTTAATTACAAACTTGATTGAGGGATAGAAATACATTTTATCATTTCTACTTTTCAATAACAAATTTAGCAGTAGAATAGTTGTTCATACCGCTCCCCTTCCACATTCTTCTTTCCGAACTTCAGCATTCTGTACTTTTACCAAATTAAATAGTTTTTTTAAAAAAACTGGCATAGCTTACAGAAAATTAAGTATAAAATTTCTAGTCTTTAACGAAAAGCCATACAACTAAAATGGTATAAAGTAATTAAAGTTAATAAAGTAATTAAATTAATAAAGCTTTAATTTAAACTGTGATCTCTCGGCCCACAGAATATTTTATGATAAAAATTTCTTCAGCTTAAATCCAAAAAGTCAAACAGCTACAAAACCTAAAAAAATTTAAAAAAAAACTATCTTTCTCGCTCTACAGTTTATGATAAAATATTTTTTCTCTTTTGAAAAATCACAAACTTTGACCAAATAAAATATATTTGTAATGCGCATTGTTCAAATATTTATTTTATCTGTTAATAAAAAGGTTGTAGAATTCTTTCAAAGAGACAAAGAAGTAACCCATTATTGCTCAAAACAACAAAAAAATTTTAAATAAAAACCAAAATTCTTTAAAATTTATTTCTTATTAAATTTTTTATCGAGCAAGCCAGAGGCACAATGTGCACTTATATGGTGCTTAAGAAAAATAAAATATTGTTAAAAAAATAAATTAAACAGTGAAACAAATTTCAAAATACAAAAACATATGGTCAATAAAAATAAATCACTGACATGGGACGGACATGGAAGATCTGTGCAAATTTCATAAGTGCACAATAGAGGCTAAAACCCATAAAATACTAAAATATAGGCCAAAATGGAAAGATTAGTCTAAAAATAAAAAAAAAATGTTTTTTTTTTCAAAAGAATCTTTGCAAAATTTTGGTCATAAAGTTTTAAAAAATTTTAATTTTTGTCGGCATAAACAAGTGGACGCATTTTTTCAATTTTCGGAAAAGGTTCTATGGGTGCGTTTGATGAAATCGGTATAATTAAAAATTTGTGTTAAAAAGCCAAAATAAATCCCAAAAATTGGGAAAATACCAAAGACTCTAAAAATACAGCCTCAATCAATTTTAAACTTTTTGAAAGCGTATTCTTCGGCGCAATTGTTACATTGACAAACGTACAAAATAAATTCCACTTAGTTTATGGCTTTTAAATAGGTTTTAATGCCTATTTGGCATTTTTCCTTGTGATCTTTTATCCCATGACTCCATCTCAGCTAAGGTCGCCCCGCCCTGATAAGCGGGAGAGGATTGCGCTTAAAAAGGGATGGGACTTCCAGCAGAAGGGGAGTTGGTTACATCAGTCATCGGTCAGTCCGCAGACGATCCACGGCTTCATCCCCGGCTGGGAAGCATGCCCAAAGCCTTGACATCACTTCCCCTCCAAAGCCCTGCGGGACCGAATTACGGACATGTACAAGGGACCCCAGTCGCTCATCCCCGTCATCCCGCTCCGGCACTGGATAGTGGGACCTCACGTCTTTACTATATTAACAAAAAGCACACTCATCAAATTGAAGGAGGGAGGAAAATATTCAAATAAGAATGCTTTAGAAAAAAAGGTTTATTTCGCAAATGTTGAGGCGTGAATGCCATTAGTAACCAAAATAGAAAAATATAATTTTATGAGAAATTTGATTCATACAGTCAGGCGATTGACAAAAATTAATAAAAAAAACAAAAAATGCAAATATTTAATAAAATATAAAACAGAAAATAAGTACGGCGTTAAAAAAATGAATTATATTAAAACAACAGCAAGAAATGAGGATTCATATCATACAAATAAATTAGATTTGAAATTAAACAAAAAATGCACATTATAATGCAAAAAAGTAGAAAAGGAACTTATAAGACTACCTGAAGATAATGACAAAAACACGTGAGGACACTAGAGTAATACAAATAATATTATAACATTAGAATGTCTAAATAAAATATTCATTGAATCAAAACATGCCAATAACATTTGATCCATCTTGAAATAAGGACCAATTATAATAATATGATGTAAGCTAAAACCATAAAACGCTTACTCGCACTACAACGACATCAAAGCAATCAAGGTTGTATCTAAATCCTTAAAAACAAAAATGTGTTAACATTATTCATATAAAATTGCATTAAGTAAGTAAATTTTTTAAATGTTAGATATTCTATGGATTTCATCATAGAAAATTTATGTGTCTTTTTTCCGTTTAGTGCCTTTTTATAATTAATTGTCAAACAATATATTAACTATTACATGTATGACGAAAGGTCAGAACTAAATTACTCGCCATAAAATATTGAATTTTCCAAATAAAAGTTTCTTACAAAAGCAATAAAAGATGAAATTTTGCATAAAAAATGTGTTGAACAAAAAGACAAAGTAAATTCCTAAATCTAAGTGATTATTTGAAATATATTAAAAGAACAAAATAAAGCTCTTAGCAACCAGCAGAAATAATTGATTTGTTTCATCCTTTCACAAAGTTCCATCGCCGTCACAGTTCTTTCTATAATTTTATGAGAAAAAAGAATAAAAAGTAGTTTTTCCGCATGGCTTTCCGCTGCGTATAAATAAGAAATCATAAAATTCAAAAAGAAACGAAATAATTAAGAATTTCGAAAATTTCGTGAAATTTAAATTTCTCACTTAAAAAAATAAAGGATTTTGAAAATGATATTAAATCTCAGTAAAAGGCACAATTTAAAATTCAAAATTTGGAATAGCATTTTTCGCCAATTTTCCATTATCCAGTTAATTGCTTTTTTAATCGATGTCTCCCCCAGAATTTGAATGGCCAAACTGCTTCGACCGTAGATGAATACATCGGAGGACACAAAAGAATGGAGGGAGAAAAAAAATCATTCCTTTGCATAATAATTTAAATATATTTTTTTACTTGGGCACTCTCATTTATTTTATTTACAAATTAATCCGTCGAATGTTAATAAAAATTTACAAAGTTAATACAGTGATATTTACAGTAACAATCTCCTCTCCCTTCCCCGTGGCAGGGCCTCGATGATTGTGGGATGGAGTAAACCCATTGATAGACATATCCCAGAAATGTTGTTTAACAGTTGTCTTTATTCTCGAGAGTGATAAATGAGAGAGAGAGAAGGACCGCCCCCAGGCATATTGGATGGGGGTAAAAGACAAATCAACGGGGGACAATTGCAGTCACTAAAAAAGAACAATAACATAAATATAAACGAATGCATCAATATTTGTATTCGACGGCAATGATTATCTCTAGAAATTTTTGGTTTTTATGAATGAGTTGGAAAAATAAAAATTAAATAATCAATCTCAAGTTATTTCTAAAAAAAATTAAATAATATATCTACACCAAGTTTATGTGGCTCAGAATATTTTTATCAAAATTAGAAGCAATGAGGACATAAATCACAATGATCAAAATATTTGCTTAGTAATGGTTAAGAATATTTTATTTTTATGTAAAACTGCTTATGAATTTTGCATAAAAAATGAACTAAACAAAATAAAGTAAATTCCTAAATTTTTAAATAAATTAAGAATTTTAAATTTGAGAAGGCGGCCAAAATAATTCAATAATTTGTATAAATTTACTAAACTAAAAAACAAAATAAATTTTGCACGCTAACTACAATAGAATTGAAAATTAATAATGGCCTCATGGAGTTTTACTCCCTCGATTGGAGAAGATTTTGACGCAAGAACTCGAGCTTTTGTTTGAATTGTGGAATCCAAGTTATGTATAGGGTTGGGCGGCATTTGAGGAGGTCATTCGAGATTCCGGACTTGTGGTTGACTATTTCGCATTAGGTATTGAAATATAGGGAAAATATGTAAAAATTCGGCAGGATAAGAGCAGGGCCAAAATTTTTAAAAATTTATTTTCTTGATAATTGATGTATAAAAAGACAAATGAAAAGCTGTTTACTGTGTCAGACAAAACGTCAAAATTAACGAAAAACAATGATACTAAGAAGTGGCAGAGATGCTACCAATCCGGACAAAGAAAAGGGCTTGTGTAGCAGACAGAAATACTACACAAAAAAACGTAAATTATAAATTAGATCATTTCATAAATAAAAAAGAAATAAGTTTAAAATAATATCGCAACAAATTGCTTGACAATAAATTCTCTAAAAAAATGAACTATCTTTTAATATTTTATGCATACATCTAAGAATAATAAAAATAAATGTATTATCTCACTCCAATAATTAATTATAGATTAAGAGGACAACGTGCTGTTGTCTACCTCATATAAAGTTGAAAAATGGCATAATTTGTTCAAATTTAATCTTTATCTTAAGTGAAAACATTCTACTCAAATCGAATAAATAAAAAAATTCTGAGAAAATGATGAGTGCAGACCGCCATTAGTTTAAGAATAAAACATCTATTATTTTGGTATTAATAAATCAATTCAATACAATCGAACAAAGTATAAGTATATATATATATTATATAATAAAAATGACTTATTTTTTCTATTGTATATAATTCTGATTGAGAGAAGGCTTATTATAGTTTAAGAATATAAGAAAAGTCTCCATTTGGAACAGCAGCAGAAAGTTATGGCACATCGGACAATTTCAACTAATATTTCCATATACTCAAAACATGTAATTGATCTTTCGATAAGATGAAATAGTAAATGGTAAAATAAAATTGTTTTAGTAATAAATTTATTTTTATTAAAAATATGCCTTTTATGAATAAACAAAAAACGATTGGAGACTTGCAGCACTGAACAGGAAAGGAGGACATGAGAATTAAAATTTTAAAATAACGAATAACTTTTGGCATTATTCAAATCTTCCATAATTAAGAATGTTTAAAAGCTGAAAAAAAGAGAAAAAATCTTCGCCATTATCCACCATCAAAATTCCATGCACTTAAATAAATTAATTTAATTTTTTTTATTAAATTTGAAAGGGTGCAAAACATTTTTTCTCAATGAATTTTACAATAAATCATTTAAAAAGATAAAAATGCGCACAATGTAGGAACAACCCAAACATAAATTTTCATTTACTTAAAATTTTTAAAAATCTTTGAACTATTTATTGGAATTAAATGATTTATTAGTATGCAAAATCACCCACAAAAATTCGATGTTTCATACACTTATGAGAGAATTAAAGAATTTACAAAATGTTTTAAACTGTTATTGATGAAAATACTCTTCAAACTAAAAATGATAGAAAATTAAAATCAATAATCTTTTGTAAGAAAGTATTTGTTAAAATTTAGGTGTATTAACAAACAAAGCATAATATAAATCTCTCAACACTGATTGGTGGAAAAGCGCAGCTATTACTTTACTGGCCAAAAGCAAAGCATCTGTCTTCACTTCAGTCTGTGATGCCATTTATTAAACTTACAATGACTTTATACTAAAAGGTATTGAAAAAGTGTAGTAAAAAAATCAATAAAAACAGAGATTTTTATAGCGTAATAGATTACTTTTAGTGCTAATTATAAGTGCACTTATATCAAAAACTAAAAACACATAATTAACTAAATAAATTTTAATAATAATGAAATAATTCCAAACTTCTACTATTGTTGAAAATTAAATCTGGGTACATTAAAAGAAAGAGCAGATGTATGGCGATGTTACCGAATTTTTTCGCGAGCTCCTCAATTAAAACTGGGAATTATTTAAATTAAATAAAACAAACAATTAGATTGAGCAATGTCAGTATTTAAATAATAATAAAAAAATTCTGAAAACAAAAATTAATTACAATATATCGATTCTAATAACTGATTCCTACAAACTTATATCACTGCATAACTAAAGATCAAGACTTTTACAAAATATTTTGTCTTAAAACTTTTTTTTATATGCAGTTACCGAGAAAGATGGGCATTTTGATAGCCTCACCGATGCCTAAAAAAATAAGTGGCTGAAAACTGTGGAGCATGGAAGCTAGTGTTTTAAAATTAATATCCTTAACAATCTAAAAGAAAAAAACGTATAAAAAAACATTAAAATCCATTATTATGGAGAGTAGTCGTAATAAAATGCCCAAACCCTATAAACAATCATCTAAACATCCATCTTAAATTTTTATTGTAATATAAATATTAATAAATTGTTGTCCGGAATGCCATAAAAATATTCTTTCACTAAAACAACCCGAGATTTAAAGATTAAATTGCTCGAATATTTAATTTTACCCATCCCCTAATCAAATATCATTAAATACTCCATTGTTGACTTGAACAAAAAAATCTATGGAATTAATGAAAATGATGATAAAAAGAGAACATCATTTTGTTCTTACCACGTAATCAGCAGTACATTGATAAATCGCATCAAATGATCACACATTTATTTTTTCATTTGCACACGCTCACTTCTGCACTTTTATTAATTAAAGAAAATAATATACTTCAAATTTGTTTTGAGATATAAAAAGAAAAATATAAATATTTAAGAATGACCTAATTGATTTAGAAAATCAACTGCAAACTGAAAATTGATTTTTGAACATTAATGAAAAAGGATAATATCCGCTACAAAGTCTACTCCTTTGAAAAAGAAGCCTTTATAAAATTACACCGTATCCAATTCACAGTAATTTTTATTTCAAAATGAAAACTAATTCAAATCAAAAAAAAAGAAAATTTACAATAATATTGAGGTTTTTTTTATCGCTAGTTGATTATTTCTAAATAAAAATCAGATTCTCCAAATAGTTATTTGTTCATAAGTAAGTATTGTAAATGAAATAGAAATGTATATTGAAATAAACAATCGTTAAATTTTAAGATAAAAATAAAATACTGCAACACCAAAATGGCCAATAGGCGAATAAATAGTTCTATGATTTTACAAATAAAAACAATCGAAACTATAATGAAAAATATCTTAATAACCTAATTAATAATTTCGAAATAATTAAACAATAAGAAAAACCCGAATTTGGTTAAAAATAAAGAAATAAATTTCTTTGCTAAATGCATTAGTTTCAAAAAGTTAACCAAATAAGACTATAGTATATTATATAAATACAAAATAATAAACAGCAGACCTTGCAAAAACTGGCTAACCTCTAAATTCATGCATTTTTATTTTATTTGACACGCAAACTCGGCTAAATATTCATATAAAAATTTTGTCCTAAGCAAAAAAGTTGTATCTTCACAATAATAAAAGAACTGAAATATAAACAACAAAATCTGCTGTCCTTTAAGTTCAGTACAGTGATGCCGCGGGTTGAGAAAAAGTTCGGGTTCGGGTTTCGGGTCGGGCACTCGAAAAATTTCGGGTTCGGGTTTCGGGTTTTTTCAGATTAATCCAGAAATTTTTTTAAATTTATTACTCACCTTAAACATTTTTTTTTGCATTGAACTTAGACAATAAAATTGTTATGGGTGGGGCGGTGGGCCTGGCGGTGCCGATAGGCGCCGCCAGGAAATTTTTGACATTTTAAGCGGTTTTTTGTTAAGAAAATTTGCACAAAATTGAAATTTTCGGCGTAAATTTGATTTTTTGGCGCTGAGTACTTTAACACGTGGTGGGGCAGCAGGCGGTGCCGATAGGCGCCGCAGGGAAAATTTTGAGAATTTAGCTGGGTTTCCTTATGAAAATTTGTTGTAAAAATGGCCCATAAATACTCATAAATTACAATTTTAAAATTAAATTTATACGGAGTTATTTTCACGCCAATAAAATATTTAAAAAGTCGAAAAGATATAAGAGAAACTTAACATTTATTTCCCTGCATAAAAAATTGAAGGTAAAATTGTAAAAGTCATTTTATAAACCGAGGGATTCGAACCCACACCAGACATCACAGTAAAACTCAAAACGCAACCCACTCGGCCATTATATTTTTCATTTATTTTGCAGAATTATGATATAAATTTCCTTTTCTCTCCTTCTTTTCTCAATATTTTACTCAAATATCCATCCTTACCAGTGCATATTTTTTCGTCTATGCCGCGGGTTGAGTAAAATTTCGGGTTCGGGTTTCGGGTCGGGCAATCGAAAAATTTCGGGTTCGGGTTTCGGGTTTCGGGTTGAGAAAAACCTCGGGTTTCGGGTCTCGGGTTTCGGGTTCGGGTCGGCATCACTGGTTCAGTACCGTTTGAACTAAAATGATTAAAAGGAATTATATATATTATCACTTGGATAATACAATTGCAATAAAAATATTCAACAAAATATTACTTAGGGATGGAAAAGCCAATCTCATCAAACAAACATTTAACCTTAACATATGTTCATGAATAAGAGAAAAATAATAAATATAACCACAAAAAATTTAATATTCAACAATTTAAAAAGTTAGCAATAATTGAATAACAAACAAATATAGAAAAATAACAAAAAGATTAGACTTGAGATGCTACCATTAATTATAAAAGTTTAATTGAACAACAAACAAAAAATTAAACGATAAATTAGACAAAATTTATTTAAAAAAATATAAAATAACAAAGAGAAGAAGTCGATCTAATAGTTGTTAAAAATGATTCTAAAACCAAAAATATTGAATTTATCATTAAATCAAAAATGCTTTAATTATCCTGCTTATTTAGATGAACATATACATACTTCACGAGGACTCAACATCCACATTTTTAATCACAATACAATAATCTTGTGCGGTAACATGAGAGCAAATTTACTTTCTTTTTAATTCAAAAAATTAAAGTGATAGCCAATGATCACTGGTTCAATAACATAATAAAATTTAAAAAAAGAAAAGCCTTGTTATTAACTAAATAATCAAAGAGGAGTGATCAGGAAAAATTGTCAGACACTTGATTAATTAAAGTATGATACATAATGGAATCTGACAATGCCACCTTATCACGATTTTTGTGTATGAAATGTATGATAAAAAGCGACAAATTTTTTTACAACATTATGAAATTAAACTAAGACCAAAATGGATAAACTAACTCAAAAACTGAGAAAGTCATTTATTAACAAAAAAATAAAATTTAAAATAAAGAAAATTTTTCAGCAATTTTTCAGTCCTATGGCCAGAAGTGTAAACTCTGATTTGCCGTATTTTTGTTATGCTTTTCATAATTTAGGTCAAGAACGATTTTGACTAACCATTGATTCGCGTTCGCAAAAGAAATTATAAAAAAGGATTTAGTAAAAAATAAAACAAATAAAAGGAACCAAATACATCAAAAAATGTTGATTTTATCTTTTGTTTTCAATCAATGTTCTAACGAATAAAATTGTCGACAAATATTATATTTTTTACTTAAAAGTAGATGATTAAACTCATCAACCAGTTCGAAGAATAGAAATAGTCTTAAAGCAAAAACATCTCAGGAATTTATATTAAAAAAGAAAAATCTCTTTGGCATTCATATAAATGGCACATTAATGATCTAAAAAAGTGAATTTAAAACAACTTGTCTTTTGTATAATTCTACTAATAATGTAAGTTTGAAAGAAACTAAAATGTAAATTAATTCAAAAATCATACAATTTGAATATCCTGGTAAGCTACCTTAAATTTAAAAACGTTAAATTTAATAATTTAATTATTTCATCAAAAGCAAAACTAAAGTATACATTTAAATGGTAAACGGCTAATTTTACCATTTATTTTTCAATACTACTATTACAATTTGGCCTAGATAAAATTAATCTTTTTAAGCCGATATCTTCATCGACTCAATTGCTAAATATTTATATACAAAAATTGATAGCTCGCATGAAGAAAAAATTACCTTGAATTTTAAATTTTTTCATTGTAAATGAATTGTTATTTTAATAAAGCGCAAAATGCTGATGCAAGAAATTTACACAAAAAAGGCGTAAAAAAATTCTCATTTATAGTAAAAAAAATATTATTTTTAATGAACTAACAGTGAACCAAATAATAAGAGATCTGATCTGCTTTTATGGCATGTATTTTTTACAATAAATAAGTAAATAATTAAATTTATATATTTTTTTGACGTATAAGTATTGAAGACAATCTTAATATTTCATAGATTAAAAAAATTTGCTCATTTGCGTCCATATTACAATTCAAAAATATTAAAACTTCATAGAAATCAAAGAAGCGCAAAGTATTTTTAGATAAATTATATGTCTTTAATGCCTATTAAGGCGACTTGTTCATGGAAAACAATTTTAAACATGTATTCAGGGCATGTTGTAGCAAAATATAACACAACAACTTAAAAATTAAACAAATCTTCTTACGATAAATAAAGAAGCGCCAGCGCAAGAAAGATCAAAAATTAATAAAAAAGATCTTCAAATAATTGTTTAAATCCTTTGTCGATAATTAAATAATGATAATACCTAAAAAAAAAAATTTTATCATGAGAACCAACGAAAAAATGTTCCAAAATCAATCATCTGTGTGCATGTTGTACCAAATGATTACACAGCCACATAATTTTTCAATCACCCAAAGGCAAAAAAAAAACAATTTTTAAAATTTATAACTTTCTAAATCACAAATGACAACAAAAATACATTACTTACAAATACATATAAATGAGAGAGCAATAAGTAAACAATTTTGTTAACAAAAATTCATATTTTAATTTAGAAAAATTTCTTATTAAAACTATTGTACGTCAAAATATGGTGCATAAAAACTTCGAAAACATTAAAGCTTGGCGAAAATTACTATATAATTAAAGAAGCAATGTAAATATATATAAATCTGAGACGAATAAATAAACGAGAAACTTAAAAATTATTATTAAAATTACCTACTAAATGTCGCATAAATCATCAAAAAAAGGTATTCCATTTAACCAGTATTGGGGAGCAGGACAATTCGCAGACGCCGATTCAAACCCCGGACCTGAATTCGAACATTGGATCAAAATTTTTCATACAATTAATTTTTATTTTCTGTAAACATTTTCTTTAATATAAACGAGAAATAAACAAAAATATCATTCGTCAACATTTTGGATCACTCAAGTTCAGGTCCGGGGTTCGAAAATGGTCAAAAATGAGGTCATAATCGTGTTTCGCGCCTCAAAATACCGCAAAAAAGTTACCCCTAGCTTAGCTTAGCCTAGCGATTTTTCCAAAATTTTGAAATTTATGATGTTCAAAAATTTACAATAAGAAATTTCGTATGAAATTTATATTTTTTTATTAATTTTATCGGGCGAGTCGACTTTTGACGAGTCGGCGTCGGCGAGTCTTCCGTCGGAAAGTCAGCGAGTTGTCATGTTCCCAACAATTGTATGCAGCAATTGATGCTCAAACAGATAAGTATCGGTGGTACCAAAAAAGTTCGACCACCGGCGGAAGCTGTGAAATTCAATTATTCTTCCATTGTTCATAAATAATTTTTTTTATTAAATTAATGCCTTAAGGGTGTAAATTACAGTTATCAAAGTATATTGAATAAATCCTACAACCAAATGGTCGTCTCGAACTCCTACAAAATTTCATGCTTAAACCTTGTATTCACAGAATATTCATTAAAACAGTCAATTTTTAGCAAAAATTAAACATACATAAAATCATTTTTCAAAACAAATATTGAAATATTTTAAAAATACTTCTTTAAAAAAACTAGATTTTTGACGAATTCTTCTCTTTGCACTTTTTAATAAAATGCTTCTAAAAAGATTATTACAAAAAAAAACTTGTAGAACCGCAAGAATTAATATGATCTTCAAAGAATTCAAAAATTTGCCCAGAATTTACGAGTAGTATGGCTGGGAAATCGATGAAGTTTTTGAGAACAAGCGTTGCAATAAAAATTCAAAATTCAAAAGCATAGCAAAATAATGATATAAAAATTCCTGCTCTATTCTTATACAATAATTATGGTATGTATCGAAAAAAGTTCACAGTGCCAAAAGATTTAAATAATAACGGAATAGGATACAATTATCGGTAATAGAAAAAAGATCCCATTATCTCTTTTAATCCAGGACATTTCGAGATCTTTTTGCATGATTAAAAGTAATAATAAGTCCAAAGCATAAAGATATTAAAAAATTTGTCACATAGTGTTAAAATGATTAAATTTAAATTAAAAGTCTTTAATATTGCTTCTTACGGAAGCAACAAACCTCACAAAAAATGTCAAACCCATTCATTAACACTATATTAATGATAAGGTGACAAAAAACCCTATAAAAAAAACCAAACGAGACCTTATCATATAATGCTTTTGGATTGATTTGAAGGATCATATCTGGACAACAGTAAAACTATTTGATGTGTAAAACCCTAACGGGAATAGCATGTAAGAATGAGATTCATAGACAAAGGATCAAATCTTGACAAGTTCTTACACTTTAAAATGTTACAATAAATAAATTGCATAAATATGCGATTTGTGAATAATATTATATATTTTCATTTATTTGTTTAATCACATTAATAATCGTGACTGGCAGCTATTGTACAAATCACCTATCAACCTGTGGATGACAATGCTCCAAATGCCAATAAAAATATGCTACCAAAAATTACAAAGTAAAAACGTGCCAATAAAAATATAACTCACTCTTTTTCCTAATAGTCGAAGAAAATTTTTTTACTTAAGCATTCATTCTAAAATGTCTGCTTTTAATAATGAACTGAAAAGACGATAATTAAAAAATTTATAAAGCTTCGGGTCTCGGGAATATAAATTAACAACGCAAGTAACTAAGAATATTATTTATCAAAAATCACACAGGCAAATGATGTTAAAAAATGATCAAATTAAATCAGTAATCGCAACTATATCCCTGACGTCGATTAAATATAAATTTAACAAAAAAAAATTGTATAAAAACACATTTTATGTGATGAATGCGGCTAAAATTGCATTGATCTGAATAAGCATGAATGATGCATTTACAAACACGGGAAAAAAAATGATGATTGATATATGTACAAAAACAATTGAATAAAAAACAATTAGTTTTTTGAAACCTTCAATTAAAAGATTTGTTAAATCACATCCAAATATTTATTATCCTTATAAATGCTTAATTTTCAAAATAAGCGAAAGGGCATTTGTTTTATATCAAAACTCAAAATAAATATAAAATGAAAAATTAAAATTGCAAAGAATGCCGAGAACAAAATAAAAACATCTCTCGCGACACGAGTCATGCATTTGTATTATTATAGGATGCTCAACGAATTAAATTTATTTTAACTAGTTAAAAGACTTTTATATTATTATTTAAAAAATATATATCCAAATAAAATAAAACATCCAAACTGTATTTTTTACTATACAAATAAATTTCTAGCCCATAAAAAGAAGAATATTATGATAAATATAAATTCCTTTAAATAAGGACATTCACGCAACGAAAAAAGTAAATTATAGCTTTTCTTGAAAAGTTAGTAAAATTTTTTTTTAAATTTGACTAATAAATTCTATTATATTTTTTAAATTCAAGACCAAAAATGCTGGAACCAAATTTTTCAATAAAAACCCGATAGACTTGTCCTTTATAAAAGCTTGGCAATAAACAAATAAAATTCATGCGCTATGTTCAGTCTCATTATTAAAAATAAACCTAATATAAGGTAGTTTTAAAGAGTATTATCTGTATAATGGCAAAGTGCGATAAATAGTTATATAAATTAACCCTCCACAAAAGTATCACTAACTCGACGAGGCAAGAGTCATGCACTTAAAAACACGGAAGAAAAACTGTGATAACTGAAATTAAGAACAATTAAAAAGAGTAATTCGAAAGAATAAACAAGAACATAGTTAGTTTTTAAAATAATCAATTAAAAAATTTAATCAAAGCAAAATATTTTTATTATCTTTACACCAAAGATAAAATACTTAAATTATTTTCAAAATAAGCGCACAAATTATAAAGCATTTGTAGTATCAGCTCAAAAAAAAGTAAATATAAATTGTAAAATTGAACAAATATACCGAATCAACAAACTCATTATTGTTTATTTATAAAAAGGTGTAAATTAATGCAAAATCTGATTAGCAAAATTTAAGAATGCAAAAGCCAAACATCATATTGCTAAATTGATAATTCCAATCGCAAAAACAAATCAAATTAAAATAATTATCTATTGTTTATAAACAAAAGGACCCCCAAAAATGGTGTAATTCCCATTTATTCATTATAATTCGCTAAAATGCCGTTATTAGGAACAAAACTTTCATCGCCATATCACACTGGAGAAAGAAACTTTAAAGTGCGTGTAAAATTAAAATTAGAGCAATTATTTTTATTGTGCAATATGCTGGTATTAATAAATGAATTAATAAATATAAAAATATAGAACTATACTGTAAAATAGATTTTATCTTAAATGAAATGACAAAACTTACAATTGATTCAGATTTAAAAATAAAAAAAACTGAAACATAAATGTTAATAAATTAAGAACTTTGTCACATAAAAATACTGAATATACAACCTCAGACGATGCAAAAAAATTATGTATACATTATTTTACAAACAAGGATGGCAATAAACTAAATAAAAATACGATATATTTCTCTCGAAAATATCACTGATTAAAAAGAAACTTTAATGTTTTTTATAATTAATCAAATAAATAATAAGATAAATTTCATAATAAAACGAAAACATTAATTGTGCTAATACTGTAAAACCAAGCAAAATAACAAAAAAATGACTCAAAAAAAGATACATATAACATGCAATATAATCAAAGCAATATAACCTAAAATCGCAGTCTTGGTAGGTAAAGATCTTAAATGAAAATAGTAAATTAATCAAATATGTCTTTCTCACGGAGGAGTTCGATTCGCTACATGTACTACAATATACCGACCGCTGTCATTTGCCAGAAATGTTAAAATAAATAACCTCAAATAATTAACCTATAATCCAACATATATTGCAAAGCCATGATATAACCAAAACATCAAATACAATTTATATTTATTAATTTGAAATACATTTAATTTGTTATGCCAGTCTTGCAGAATTCATTAATTTATAGAGAATTTTTTTGTATATTAGTTAATAATCAAGCCAATTGAAATGAATAAAATTATAAAATCAAAATTTTTCCTTTTCTTGAAATTCAAAAAATTCAAATTTCAGAGTAATTAATGCAAAAGTTGTAATAAAACTAAAAACTGAAAAAACAGAGAGAGATGGAAATATGTAGATAAATGATGCCGAATAAAAAAAAAATAATTACATGAAAATAGTGAGACGTGATCCAAAATGTATCTTATCGCGATGGTTCAAGGTTCATAATATAATTTTTCGCCGAGTACTTTTAAGAAAAAAAACTGCAATCAATACTAAGCAAAATTATAAAAATAATAAAAAAATTTGTATGCCAATTTGAAGGAGAGATGGAAAAATAAGAAGACAAAACTCCCGCATTCTAATTATTATATAATAAAACAAACCTAAACTTAACAAAATACACAAAAATTAAACTATTTCGAATAGACAAAGTTGCAAAATCGAGAGCAGGAAACATTTAATATATCTTTATCAGTATATCAAAAACAAATTAACAAGATATAATTACATTTCCTTTAAATTTTTCATAGCTATTTAGAAAAGAACCCCCAAAAATGGTATAATTCCCATTTATTCATTATAATTCGCTAAAATGCCGCTATTAGGAACAAAACTTTCATCGCCATATCACACTGGAGAAAGAAACTTTAAAGTGCGTATAAAATTAAAATTAGAACAATTATTTTTATTGTGCAAAATGCTGGTATTAATAAATGAATTAATAAATATAAAAATATAGAACTATACTGTAAAATAGATTTTATCTTAAATGAAATGACAAAACTTACAAGTACAAAAAATAAATTAGGTATGTTGAAGGAAATAATCTGATAAGAAATAAAAAACCAATAAAAGCGTCAATTAAAACTTGTAAACTAATTATTCAATAAAAGAAATATCATTTATTTCCAACATATAATTATTCATCAAAATTAAAAACTCCAAATTATACGAACATAACAAAGTTTTAAATAAAAATTATATCACCTTAATTCCATCCCTCAAGAATACTGGTAAAATAAATTACAAATATTACAAATTGTGTGCATATTGCCCGAAAATATGTAAGTCGCCTTCCGGTTTTGCTTCGCACATAAAGGCCTGCAAGAAATCAAGAACTAAAATAGCAAAAGCTTTCAAAAGGATAATAAATATAAAATTGCGTATAAAATTAAAATTAGGACAATTATTTTGATTATGCAATATGCCAATATTAATAAATGAATTGTATTAAATGTGAAAGCATAGAACTACTGCTCATTCAACAATTACATAAAAACAATGAAAATGGTCCTTGATTTTCTTCTTTCTCATCAGTGACATATTATCTTTCTTCTTGTTTCTAAACTAAAATCAGTTCATGCTCAAAAGGAATATTGATGAAAAAAAAATTATCCAATGCTTTTAATAGTGAAAATAAAATGGCAAAACCATATAATACTATTGTTAAATTATAAATTCAATCTTAATGTAGTTTTATGTTTGAACACGGTCAAAACTCAAATAAAAATAAATGAAATTATAATGTTTGGATTAACATTGAACTTAAAAACAAAAACTGGATTAAATTATTTAAAAATATTGAAAGTGAACAAGAAAGAATAATCAAGGAATAAAGTTCATAAATTCAAACAACACTTATCAAAGTTTGTAGATCAAAAATAATTAAAAAAGCCTTATTACCATTCAAAAAACTGTTTGAAAATTTTAACACGAAAAAAAATTTAAGTTTTTTGGGGCACGTGCGCGCATTACCCGAACCGTCTACATAATATTTTATAAGAAAAACTGTAAATAAAAATTACAAATAAATTTTTATTACTTTATAGCTAAAAAACCAATGTTAGAAAATATAAATCAAAATATGAGAGTCGCTTAATTTATTCATAAGAGCGTATGCCTTGTTTAGTTTTTTTTTTATTAAAACATCTAAAAATCGGGAAGATTCTAAAATGAATCAATTGTAAACTGTGCAGTGCAAGCTTTAATTACAGGAATGTGTTTATATTAAGTTGTGCATATTTGTTCCCAGCAAAATAATTGAGACAATTTTAAAAATTAGCGCGGACAAAAAAATACACGGAAGCATTTAAGCTTATTGAAAAGCTAAAATTAAATCTTAAAATTAATTGCAAATAAATAATGTATTTATATATATATATATTGTCAGCTTTGATGAATTCGCAAAAGGTCAGGCTCGGCATATTCCTGCTACAAATATATGGAAAGTGATATATAAAAAAATCCGAACAAACAAATAAACTGCGACATATCAAACCACGAAAATTTGTTTTTTTTTTGTAAACGAGATCTAAATTGTCAAATTTATAGAACAATTAATTTACAGGCATTTTTAAATACAATAATAAAAGCACAAATCCAAGCAACATTTTTACCTGAGGCAACTGTTTGTACATAAACAAATCGAATTCATTACGACATTTAATAAATAGCGTAATCAATTGTTTTAAGCGAGTTACATACCAAAAAAAGTCTTTTTTTTTTCTCTTATAAATGCAACAGAAAGCCAATGCGTATTTTAGCAATAAACTTTCGGTTTTAAATTTTAATTAAAAGCATCTATAAAAACAGTAAAAGTCTAATCCTTTTAGTTTTATAAAAAAAAATTGCAAGAGTAAAGGGGCCAAGCCAATGAAAAAGTGTAAAATTGCATGGAGGAAAAGAAAAACGGAATTAATTAAAAATAAAAGCAAACAATGTAAACGTTTTTACACAATAATAATTATCTGTGATTAAAAAATAAATTGTGCTCCCGCGATTTCCTACTAATAGAAGATTCATTTAATTTCTTGATTAAATTCCTTTTAAAAAATAATGTTAATATGAAAGGTAAAGAAAAAACAGCAGAATTTATAAAAGAAAATAAAAAAATGCATTTTTAATGGGAACTTCAGTTGACTTCTTCATTTGTCCACCTTGGTCAAGAAATTTGTGTATGATTCAGGTCATAAATTTAAAAAAAAATTTTAACTAAAAAATGCATATTTATGTGAAAACAAATACTAAAAATTCATAACTAACTAAACAAGATACCGAAGACCACCTATAAAGAGTTGAAGGTGGAAATTAGCAAGGCTTTGCAAAATGTTGTAAATAATTTATTACCATAAAATCTGCCTTGTAATCATAAACCAAATTTGGTAAGAATTGATAAAATTAAAGCAAAGACAATTATATCAAGAATTTTTAAGCCAAAAATTATGAAGTATACGAATTTTATGTTTTATATATCCATTACTGAAATCCAATTCAGGTAAAAAAAAACGCAAACTGAAATCAAAGCCTATTGAAAGCACCGAGGGGTTCGTGAATGAAAAAGGTGAATCGAATGATGACCAGGAAACATTTGAAAAATCTTTTAAGAATATTAATTAATAATTATGTAAAAAGTAATAAAAGATTCATAAATTAATTTGATATTACAATACGAACAAATTTTCATGCCAATTAAATTTGAAATTCTTTAGAGTATAACATACCCAAATTTTTGTACGATAACTAATAAAAACGCGCAATTAATTGTATCAATATTAAAAAATGAAACACGAACCAATATTGTTACCAGAAATTTTGAATTGTTCCACCAGAAAAAGGACAAAAATAAATGAGCGGCTTAAAAAAATGAAAAGCAAGATAACCAAAAAATTAAATTTCTATTTAATTTATATGTCTAGCTGAATGGTCGTAATATATATAACTCATTTAAAATTAAATTAAAAAAAAAAATTAATTACAGAATTTTCATTTATCCATTTATTTATAACACGAAGAAGTAAAAAAAAAGCTGAAATGAGTTTAAAAATAAATGGTGGTTAAAATTGTTAAAAGCCATCTCTTATTAATAAACATTAACAGGTCAAAAATTGCTTTGTAGACATTTTGACATTTCTTAAGAAATGAAAAAAGTTTGCCCTCCCAATTTCGGCGAATTGGATTCCCTATTGGGCTGTTTTCTATTGCCGACATGCCAATTTGAATTAAATTGACCTATTTATTTTTATGCGATAATCGATAAAATTAAATGCAGTATATTATTTTAGTAGGCATCTTCAGTAGCATATAAAAAATTTATTTTATAATCTCATATAAAAATAATTAAAGTTTTTAAAAAATTATTATATAACTTATATAAATTAGAACGTCAGCACACGCAACTTTGGGGGGGAATTGGACCGAGCGATAACCCGATGCCTCGCATCAGCAATGTGAAGATAAAGCACGAATAATTGAAAATTCCAATTTAATAAAGTTAATCGCTTTTTAAATCAACTTGCATGCACTGAATCGACTGTATTATAATTATATAAATAATGATACAATTTTGTTATCAGGTGCCCAAATAAAAAATAAAATATTTAAAAACAATTAAATCGAAATTAATATTATAAAAGCGACTTTATTTTATAAAACAAAAACTGATAATTATTTTCACATCAATTTAGCTCTTTAATCTAGTTCAACGATTTTACAGTTTTGTAAAATAATCAAAAATCAAGCTTGACCACTGTCGTCCAAAATAAAAAGGCGTTTTTGGCACTTAATGAGGAAAATGCAAGTTAAGCAAAAAAATATTTAATATTAATTTGACTCTAAATCATTAACTAAAATTTAAATAATTAAAAACCCTTGTAAGTCAAATTTTCAAAGCAAATTTATAAAAATATTGGAAAATACTTACTTATATTCTTCAACATTTAATAAAGACAAAACTATCAAATCAGTAAAACTGACACAAAATGGTTGAGTGTTGGATTCAGATAATTTATTATGAATGTACTAATTTATGGAAGAATCAACGCTTATATAACGGTACAACTATTAAACCAATTAGGTATTCTATTTACATTTATTCTATTTTTTGTTTGTAAAGTAATATTGGAAAAAACTACCAAATCAGCAATTTGCGCAATTTTTTGTCTGGATATGATCGAGTGATTAAAAATACAAAATTTTATGGAGGTTTAAATTTTTTGAATAAGAAAAGAAACAAATTAAATGTATAATAAAAACATTTCCATAGAAAAAACCCATTTAGGTCTAACGAAGGAGGACTTTTTGCCCTTTATTTGAATAGAATTCTCATTAAATATGAAGAAACATAAAAAATTTATAAAAAAATTTACAAATTACCAGCGCTACATTTAAACTAATCAAATTAGTTGTTTTCTGATAAACAAAATTTCTTATAAAAAGCCCATTATTTTTACAAAATCTTGGACCTAATAAAATTTTTGTCTTTTATTTAAAATAGTTTAAATAATTGTAAAATTATTGTAAGCAGAAATTATGGCTCAATAAGGATTATACTTAATTAACATGCAAATATTATTAAAATATTGTAAAAATTATGTAATTGGAAATAGATTACCTAATTGAAAAGCACACACACTAAATTTTCAACCGAAGGCTTTGCACAATAAAGAATTATCCTATTTAATCAAAAATATAACAATAATTAAAGACAACTCTCACAAATCATAGAGACAGAAGTGTAGCAACAGCAGGAATAGCAAGAGGTGCATATTTCAACACGAAAAAAACGCCGATAGATATTTAAATTAGTTAACAAAGTTATTTAAAATTATTTTACAAATTTATGTTAAAGATTGCATATCAAGCACACAAAATTTTGAATAAATGCCAATTTCGATGAATAAGATGCAAAATTAATCATTATTACAAAATATTAAATCTGAAAATGATAAAAAAATTTGCATACTCTCAGCCATCAATTTGAAATAAAATAATCAAACTGTGAGACTCCACCATGACAGACAAAGATAAAATTACTTATACCAATTTAAAGATGACCCAACAATCTCGGCTCTTATTAAGCTGATGCATGTTAGAATTATTTTTAAATCAAAGCTTTTTTTCGCTAAACAAAAAATTCACAATTTTAATCCTAAAGCTTCATATATTTACAATAATCTTCATAACTGTAATACATCAACATTGGATTTACTGAATTGGAATAGGTCAATCATTTAGCATTACAAATCTCATGATGATATTTTTTTAATTATAGAAATTCTTACAATAGAATCGAGTTTTTACGTAAATTATAAAATATCTCTATATTCTTGAAGTTAAATAAGAATACATAAAGTTTCGAATTAGAAGGTGCCATCACCCGCCGCCAACGTGATACTAGAGCGCAAGCAAAAAGTAAACCAAATTCCCGATTAAAGTAATTAAATCTGCTGCTTTGTGCATTAAAAAAAAACTAGAGACTTTTGCTAAAAAAGCTACCCACATGGATTGTCAGAAATTTTAATTAAAAATTTAAATAATTGTTACTTTTTTTATCGCTTTAAAACATTGAGATTCCTTAAAAATATAAGATTTTTTGAAAAATAAAGATATAATAAAGAACTAGTAATGCTGTACTATGTAATATGCAGCAAATGAAAATTAAATTTATAGCGATGTCACAGGACACAAAAGAGTATTAAATTTAGAAAAATAATTTCGGCTGAATTTAGCCAAACTACAGCATACGAAAAGTGTTAATTGATCTTATAATAATAATTGAATATTTGTTTCTTAAAACAAGAAAAAAAAAACTAGCAAAATTTTCTGAAAGGGCATGCTAAAGAAAGTGAAATTCGAAATACGTAATTAGGACTTTATTAGTATAAGGATCAGAGTTTATTTAATTTAGCAATGGTGATAATTTTTTTGTGACAGAGAATCAAAAGATCTTTGCGAACTCTGTGAGCGTGAAATCGGAAGCTATCTATATTAAATTTATAGGTATTTTTCTAATGTTGCAAAACATTAATAATTATCTTAATACAAAATAAAATACTATTTAAAATTGTTTTTATTTTACAACAAACTAAATAAACTAATCATTGTAATTAGAAATAAAATCTTTCAAGCTTTATGCCAAACAGTACTACGTAATAATTTATTCAGCATGCTGGTGGTCTGAATTGAGAGACCAAGCCATATTAAGCCATAAAATGAAGATTTTAAATATTGTCTACATAACAAAACAAAAATTTCAGGGAATATATAAAGGGTATAAAACTACCAAATAAAACGGCTTAAAATATGTACTTGAGAATTAAAAATAAATTTTCTATCCAGATAAAAGTATTCAAAATAATAATTACACATCAATTATATTTACAATTTTTTTTATTTTAATAACAACATATAACCAAACCAACAATTTCATTATAAAAAATGGACTCATCGCCGCAGACATTAACACCTTGGTGTTTGATTTAGAATCTCAAGCAAAAAGGTGTTTTTTAATAAAAATCCAATAAATGAAGCCAATAATTTTAAGAAATTATTGGATGAAATTCTGAAAATATTTGTGGTAAAATAATTAGAGAGATTTCTGCAATTTAAACTTTGGCTGAGGATCAATACATGATAAATTTGCATATCAAAAAATAAACATGAGAAATAAAAAACAAAATCATTCTCTGAGAAAAAAATTCTCATGATAAAAAGGCAAAATTATTGAGTTATAGAAAAAAGCAATTGTGTAATAAATCAAAAAAAGATTTATAAAGAATATTGCAAACTTTCTGTTATTAAATCCACTAAAGAAAAAAATTATTCAAAATTACTTATCATTTTACTTTGTCAATACTCTTTCTTTATTGTCATCTATTAATTTGCTAGTGTAATTTATTATATATTATACTAAGTATCATTAAAAATAGAAAAAGATAAAAGCCGTTACGGAAAGACATAATTACCTTAAATAATACAGATATAAGAAAAAAGGTACTAAGAAATGCTGAAATGAGTTGTGAATGGTCAAGAGTGAAAGGAAAGTAAAAAACGAAGTGTAAGCAATTTAAACAAATAAAACTTTTAGTTAACGACGCGCACTGAGCTTTTGTGACTTAAAAAAAAAGTTCCACGCAAAATAAACACAAAAAACATTTATCATTTTACTAATTTGAAACATCCAGCACTGTCAAAAATCTCGGTTGAAAAAGACAGTCTCAAAATAGAAAAGGGCCGTACTTGACCCGCTAAAGAAATCAAACTTATGAGTTAATTGAGCGAGCTTGTTTTGAAAAATTAAAAATTAATTATTGATTTTTTTTAGTCGGTTTCCATAAATCAGTTAATTGGTCGGTACTAAAGCAATAAAATAGATAAATTAACAGGATGCTAAAATTTACTCTTCTTACATATTTTACTAAACCAACCACTATTATTATTACCTATCAATAAATAATTCATCAATCTCACCAAGACATAAACTTTGGCATGAATTGAAGTAAAGTAAATATTTAGTCCAAATTTAACGAATTTGTAAAATTGATAGATTCATTTATTTCAAAGAATATTACAATCAAACATTAAATGTGGTACCATTTTAATTATTCTTAAATTACCTTAATAAATTGAGATAATATTTATCAGCTACAATGCATTTACTTAAAACAGACCTAGAACGAAAACAAAAAAGAAATGTTATTTTATTGTTGCAATAATGTGACAAGAAAAAACTGAAAAACAACCACTGCAAGAAATACTGAAAAAGAACGAACTTAGCATGATTGTTCTTTTATTAACAAATATAATGAATTTAATAATTTTCTTTAGAAAGAACACAATAATTTCGTATACCAATGGTCCTATTATGTAATTCCAAAATTGAACTAAAAGCATTTCATTACTAAATGCTTTTGGTGGCTTACAATTAAACTGTTATCAATTCCACGGCAATTCGAAGTATTTAATTTATGGTACTATCGATTAAGTAAGGCAACTATTAAATCACATATTAAATATAGCTAACAAAACTAAAATTACATTAACTTAAAATATTATTTACTGGGTTGTCATTAGGTATAAACGAGAACCTTTTAATTACTGCTCCTGACCAATATAATATTCAATATCGAGATTATCAAAAAAAGCGAGCGCTTAAGATAGAATGAAATTAAAATAAATAGATGTTATCAAACGAATCCAAATTTTTAAATAAAACGTAAAATTGCCAAAAAAAGTCAAATTCGCTAATGCAAAGAAAAGACGGCCCCCAAAAAGAAGATACAAATTGCAGCCATTTTTTTAAGAATTATTTAACTTTAATGGTTTTGATAAAATCTGAATGAAAAAGTTTTTGTCGTCAACTATGCACAGTAAGCTTCAGCATATAACAAATAATAAACTCTATCACACAACGAAAAATACACCTTAACAAGAAATTGTTTTTGAAGTCAATTTTAGATTTCCAAAAACAAATAAGACAAAGTTCGAAAGAGATGTACTCTAATATTTTTTTATAGTGAATGATATGAATTAAGAAAGCGACAAGGTTAATTCTGGAACACAAAGTACGAGGAAAAGAATGGCTATCGATACTTGTTTAATGCTATTTTCATATCTCTTTTTATTTAGAAAAATTTGATGTGAAATATTTTTCTATAAAATTAGATAAAATATTATTGAAGTAAACGCAGATTAATGTTCACGATTCAATAACCAAACCAATAATTTCTTTGTTCCTATTAATTCCATCTGACTAGTTCGAAGATTTAAAAAGTCAAGTATCTTACCAAGAAAAATTAAAATTTCATCTTGGAAACATACAAGAAAAGGTAATTCCGCCATCTAACAACGATCAACAATCCTTGTCGTCTTCAATGGTCGTAACTTTTTTTGCGGCTCAAAATTCGGCGCAGTACGCGAAAATATGCTTTTGCAAAAAAAAAGTACAATTGATTTGAATATAGAAAAAATATACAAATTTTTTAACCTGTATAAAAACAAATTTCCTACACAAAAGAAGTACATATAATAAATAGAGTTTAAATTTACGTTGAAAATTAGTAAAAAAATCGAGTTAAAAAATAAAAGAACGAAAATTAAAAATATTTCACTACATATAAAGGCAACAAAAAGAAAGCAGGAACAAGAAACATATATTAAACAAAATTCTCTAAATTTGAAAGATTTATTATGAAATGAATAATTATAATAAAGCAGTATCATGATATTATGGTGCCTTCCTCATGAAGAATATTCCCGAATATTTTTAAATCAATATCACCAAAAACATGCAAAAATGACTACATCAAGGCATTATAAATACATTCAAAATAGCCTTGGTAAACATTTATTTACCCAAAGATAAATGGATAAATTGAAAATTCCTTCAACCAAAACCGCATTTTATAATAAAATATTAAAAGCAAGTGTAAAAGATTTAATTAATTTGGTTTCATGTTACTTTTGGAAGGACTTTTATCGACACTTTTTATTCTACGAAATTTTCCTAGAAAGCATGCAAGAATTTGTCTCTGAGAAGGAGAGTCTGATTCGGCAACGTGAGAGAAAGCGCTTTCAACTGTTGGATTAAAGATTTGAAAAAATTCTGTTTCTGACAGAAAATATAATTTAATCATCTAACAATGTCCCGACAAAGTTTAACATAGAAAAATGCATGCTTAGATAAAAAAAATTAATAATTACTAAAAGTGCATAAAAATTTATAATTTTATCTAATAGAACAATCTTAAAAAATGCGGCATATTTCTTAAAAATAAAAAAGCATATTATATTTTTTATTCAATAATTTAAAAACCCAAATTTTATATAGTAGCACAAGCTCGATTTTAATTGCTGTCGCAATGAAAAATTATTTATAAAATTATTTTTACAAATGCGGAACACAATACCAAAGCAATTGCTTGTATTAATTATCTAAAAATTATCAGAGATGGCTAATGAAGTGAAGAAAATTTTTTTTATATAAAAGCCATTTAACACCAATTACTTTGTAAACTCAAATGATCGCTTCCTTAATAATAAATTAAAAATAATGAAAGAAATATTAAAAGCGACCTGCTCGTGATGTACATGTCTACTGACCAATATTGTTTTGGGATGACGTATTTTGATTTTTATTACCCTAAGAATTTAAAGCTAAATTTAATTACTAACCAAATTCGGTCTTTAAAATTACATAATTTGGTGACCTGATTTTTGCCAAAGCAAAACTTGCGAAAGACTATAAAAAATCGCGTAATCAACCTACACTAGTCATCTTTATCATACCTTATTTATGTTTTTATTTTTAAAGTAAAAAGTAAAAAAGAAAGTTAAAAAAATAAATTTAGAAAGCCGATTGGTCGATAAATATTATTCGAATTTCTTTATAGCGAGAAAAATTATTGAATCGACAACCTAAATTAAGTAAATTATGATGCTTACAATAATCAGGAAACATTATTTGTTAAATGATATTTTTTGTTTAACTAATAATTTATCAAGGAATAGATATCAGTTTAAAACAACTTATCTTATGTTAAGAAAAAGTAATTATTGTAAGACGGACGATGAGTAAATTAAAAAAAAATCAAAAAATCACAAAAACAAATTAAAAACTATGTAATGAATTTTGAGAAACCTAAAGGCAAAGAATTACTTTAATAAAAACGCAAAAAAAAAGAGTACGGTATGCAATAAATACATCTTGATATTAAAACAATAATTTTCGCTGGATAAATTTCGCATAAAAACAATTTCTGATACGAAGAAAGTACATTACTGTATAGAAAAAAAAAATTATAAACAAACTATTGTATTAAAAAGAAAAATGTAATATGATGGCCGTGTTCCGTAATTGACGAATTATAATAATACCACAGAGTTTCCCTAATGAAAAGTGTTATAATCAGCAATTCCAAATTAAATTAAATATAAAAATATTTAAGTTTTAAAATTTTCATCCGCATACAATATAATATATTCTTAATAAACTAGTATCCATTTCTTTTCGCTACAATACAGGCCAATTGGTCTTTTTGGGGTCGGATGCAAAGTTTATGGCGAGGTAATTTTAATTATTAAAAATACAATGCAATGTAATTAAATTAGAAACAACAATTTACTTATTATTCGGGTGAAATAAGTGCCTGACGAAGCTATAAAGAACAAAAAATTGTATTTTAGTACATTAAAATAATTTTTTTCGCGATGACTTCTACAAATAAAATTTATAAATGTACCAAGTAATATTGCATGGCTTTGAGATGATATTCACGATAAAAAAATTTACTAAGTATTTAACTTTAATTAAAATGGGTATTAGAATTCAGAGTTTGCATGCATCAGCGGCACAGCGGAATATGCCTTAATTAATCTTGACCATAAAAATACATCCTAACCAAAATGCTATTGTAAGCCAATTTCTCCAACCAAAAAAATCACAAAAATCTTTTGCTTAAAACAATCTAAATTTAATTCAAAAAATTAAAATTCAACAATTTTTACAATATAATTTATTCAGTGATTATTGATAAAAATGTTAAGTTAATTTGACAGCCCTAGAGACAATTTACACCACCATACACTAACACTGGCAGTGACATTAAGCAAGAACTTCTTTTGCAAAATACCAAGCTTAAAATATAATGTAGATAACCAGGAATTAGAAAAAAAATGAAATACCTAAATTTAATGAAATGTAGAACTTGTGCGCATGAATAAAACAAGAGAGGAGCATGAGTACTACAAATAAACAATTATAGAAATAAATACATCGACGGCACCAATATCGCAATTTTTTAAAGCAATCCCATTAAACAATAAACTTATTGAAAAGAAATTATTTTACTTGAAAAAGAAAATTTAAAAAAACAAGGTAGTATTTTGGGTTTTATTTAATCAATTCATTTTTATGAATGTAGTAATCAACAGGCTTGTAATGTATGCCGAGACAAACTTTTGATAAATATCTTAATAAATTTAATTAATAACAAATATATTTAAATTTTCAGTAAAAAAAATTAGCAAATTTAAAAAATACCATTATTTAAATTCAGCTTTAATGGTAATCACTGATTATTCTCATAGAACAAGCAAAAATTATTAAGGATGCGCTTGCAGCTATGTTTAAAAACAAGAAAATAACAATTTAAAAGCATTAATGATAGTCCAATCTGTATAAAATTTCTCACAAGAATAGTGAAATTGATAATCGATATTTGACTTGTGTGAACGGCAAATCCTTTTGAAAAAATTCAACCTTTTAATATATTTCAGTAAAGAACTTGAGAGATTTTTTAGCAGCTAAAATTGATGGTTTAATAGACATAAATAAAATTTAAGACTATTCAAAAAAAAGATTGGCAAAATAATAATAACGTAAATAAATCAATATTAACTTTTTCTGTCATCGCAGTAACACAATTAATCTAAAACCAAAGCAGGGCATATTACTTAAATACATGTCAATCTAAAGAAGAAGCAATTCTACAAACTAAATAAAAATTGTTGGATAAAACAAAGTAAAAATCAATTTATTTCTAATGCCAAATTAAGAAATTCAATTTGATTCCCTCGACTACTTATAGGAAAATAAATAAATTAAATCTTGGTATTCCAGAATTAACAAAAATTATTCACGTTAAATATGAGAGGCATTTTTGCAAACACTGAAGGAGACTAACTCTGTTGAAGCTTGGCACAGTGTCAAGAGAAGAATATTTTACAATTTATTTGATTTTATATTTTCTTTATTTTAATGTATAATTTCTTATTTAAATAAACACTCACTGCACTGTACAAAAAGTAAATATTAACTCATAATCGAGTGGCTGAAATTGATTAAAGAAAGGTTGATTATTTTTTAGTTGCTTCTTGAAGGTGCTTGGTGCAGCTAAATGTTTAAATACACTAAAAATATGATTGATATTCATCAGTAGGGCCCGGATTTTTAGTGGCAAAAAACCCCAAAATAATTAACTAAATAGTGACAAAAATAGTGGCGAAAAAGTTCCAAATTTAGGGGTGTAATTTTTTAAATAGCTGTTTTTAATTTGAAAATACCTAATGTACGCGGCTCCGTCCGTCACAAAAAAAGCACTCGCTCTTTCTTAATATCAGCGGAAAAACTGTCTAAAATAAAAAAAAATTATCTAGGAACCAAAGCTAAGCGACCAAGTCCTTTATTGACAAAACGCGCGATTGTTCCACTGTCCACCTTTTAAAGCGCTTTCACAGAAATTAAATGCGGGGGGTGCCATTTTCTGCCATCCAATTTTCCTATCAACAAATTGGCCATCATTCGCCCCATTTTATCCGTAGTCTCGTCTACCGATACCCAAATAAATGCGTCGCCAATGTCGCTTTAATTTTGGTCATTGTCTAAAATGAAAATTGAAAAAAATTTAAAAGACTTTTATAACCTCAGAAAAAAGTTGGACCAAATAATTCTTTCGAAGAGTGGACTCATCCGGTACATTCCTTTGACAATACTTTTCCAAAAATGAAAATATGGGTTTTATTTGGTATATTTGAAGAAGATTCGTGAATTTTCCTTTACAAATTTGAAAAATCGCGAAATAGTGGCAAAAAATTATTTAGTGGCCAACTTCCAAAATAGTGATTCCTAGTGATGAATAGTGGCGTTAAAACGAAAAATTTCCGAGCTAAATTTGAGTTTTTGGTGCATTTCTCGTCTAAATAAAGCCGCAGAAAAAATAGTTAAAAAATTAAAAATCCTAGCCCTATTCATCAGCACAACTTAAAAATTTACATATTTTAATGTCCAAATTCAAGCATGCTCATGCCATATAAAGTTTATTCAATAAAAATAATTATTACAATTTTTGGTTTTTATTCAAAATTATTTCATATTAATAGAAATCAGTCAATGAAAATAATTTAATTTCCAAGTTAGTTATGGAAAGACAAGAGAATAAACAATATGATTGGCCCTCCAAATTATACCACATTTTAAGTTTTTGGTGCTTAACTTTATTTTGAAACAAAATTGATTTAATTAAAAATCCTCACGATTCTCTCACATGCAAAATTACAAATTCCTTTTTTATACACTTGGATTAAATTTTTTCATTTAAAATACACGAAGAGACGATCTTGCAAGTCATTTTAAAAGTGTGAAGACGATCTTGCAATTGTGCTACAATACCAACTCTATCATTCTAATGCTTTGCCTGGTGCAACATTATGCATGCACAATACAGCTTTGAGCTTATCTACGGCTAGAACAAAAATTACTAAAACAGTATTACAGGCCATTAAAAATTTATTTAAAAAAATTAATAAAAGTCATAACGGTTCAGAATGCTCACATCTTCTTGGAATATCAACTTGAAAAAATTAATTAAGAGAAATATTTTAAAAAAGAACGTTGAATTATTGGTAGATTTTGTATTTAAATATGATTCAATGTTTATTGCCATTATAATTGTTGTAAAGATATCATTGTCTCTTTACAATATGTCAAAATACAGTTTTTTAACATACCTTAGTGCTTTCAATAAATCGTCATCATCAACCCAATTTTGTTATATATTGCAATTTTATGAAACAAATTTCTTATGTTATGCCTCTAGTAGTGATGCACCGAAAGCGAAAAAACCCGAAAACCGAAACCCGAAACCGAAACCGAAAGTCAGACCCGAAAACCGAAACCGAAACCGAAAGC
>JAKKIK010000450.1:0-30800 GCA_024500135.1 Heterodera carotae
TGTACAAAGTTCGAATTGTCATTGAAAGTAGTTTGAGGGGGGTAATTCATGAAATGCTTACGAAACAATGAAAATGCGCAGTTGATTCACAGTTTGTGTTTGGTTGAGTCGGGCGACGATAGGTCGCGCAGAGTCCGGAATACGAATTTGAATGCGAGTGGTCGGCAAATTGTCGTCCACTTTAAGTTCAGCCTGGGCTTGCTCCACCAATTTGGCAGTTTCTAAATAACCTGATTGTTGTTCAAATCGAATCTCATCAGATGTTCAAGAAAAAATTTCGAGGCTCAACCCTAAGCAAAATCCTACAAATTTAAAGGTTAAGCCAAGCAAAGACACATTTTCTGAAGTACGAACACAATAAACAAAAAAAACTCGCCTTCTGCTGACGGCTTTGGCGGTGCATCGACAAAAATAACATCCGACGCACTTGTGCCCACATTCGGCGTGATGGACCCGAGTTGGTTCCCCTTCCCCGAGAATGGTTTGGCTTTTGGTGGCTCATAGTCCGAACTTTTCCTTTCAATTCTCAAATCAAATTCACGGCCCGGCGCACTCATTGTCAGCTCAGAAGGAATGCGCCTGACATAGAGCAATTAGGACCAAGAAAAAAGCAAGAAACAAACTTCATCATAATTGCCTGAATAAATTCTTTGTTCGACGGGTCCTGAAACTGTCGAAGTGGCCCATCATCAACGGTAAAGCCATTGTGCCAAAACACCAGACGGACCTGAAAAGAATGAAAAAGCAATTATTTTATTCTCAAAAATGATGATGATTTTTGAAAACGCACAACAACAGGCGCTTGCTTGCGCGTGTTACTCTCCGCCGTCGATGTCCCTCCGATTTGAGTACTTTGTACTCCATGCCCTCCCAACTGAAAAGCCATTGCCCCTCCACTCGCTCGCCCCCCGCCATTCTGTCCCGCCGATGTGTTCAGTGATTCGTCTTGTTGCGGTGTCATTTGTTCAGCTCCAGCCCGCTGAATTGCCTCGAAGAAACGTGCAGAAATGTTGTCATTACGAGTTGGTCCCAACACTTCTTGACCACTTAAATTTTTCGAATTGGTACTAACATTTCTTGACCACTTAAATTTTTCAAATTGGTCCCAACATTTTTTGACCACTTAAATTTTTGAATTGGTCCCAACATTTTTTGACCATTTAAATTTTTATGTGTTTTCTATTTCCAAATCTTTGCGTGCAAAAATGGACAATTAACCTGCGATCACTTCCTCCAACAAAAAAGCCTTGTCTCCCCTCATCACTATTTTCACTGTCATTTGAGTTCGACCTTCGTCGAGATTGCTTATCATCGTCATCATTGCCGAGAGTATGGACGCTGAAATTGTTGAAATATTAGAAAACCCCGCTGAAAAAGTATGGCTCGGAGTCTTTGAACAAAATAGTACTTCGACATCGCTTTAATCGTTCGTTGGTATTGTAAAACAAAGATAATGAGAGCAATAAATCTAAAAAATGGGGGAAATAGCCTTGGACATTTTAGTTCTATTCGACACTCGGACCGGTAGCGCTGGGCGAACTCGTACAACCCCAACAATATATGCTGTATATATATTATATACTTAAATTAGAGTTAGGAATTATGTCATATTAAATGTATCAGAAAAAACAATTATCCAAATAACAAAATTTTTTTGTGGAACGTAAAACAATAATGACTAAATTCTCCTCGCATAATAATCTCTCCCCAATTTATTTAGTTTTTTATCTCTGTCTTTACTAAATGTTCTTTTTTCTTCACTTCTCTCTCCTTTCACTAATGGTCAGGTAATCGTGTGTAACTCTGACATTCTCACATACCGTAATTCCTAAAATAAAGCCCCCCATAGAATTAAAAATTTTAATTTTAATAAAATTTAAAATATTAATAATCAAATGAAAGAAATAAACAATATTAAATACATAATAATATAAAATTAATTATTTCTATTTTAGGAATTACGGTATTATATTAGTAAGGATGATGCCCCAGGCCTGGAAAGCGCTAAAAGATTAAAAAGCACACCTTTACAAGAGCATTTATTCATTTAAATGTAATGAGGAAATTAAATGCTGGAGCGCGGATGGACGGGGTAAGAATCTAAACAGAGCATGGGAATAGCAATCAATGATTGAAAGTTTACAATTCTCGAGTCAGAGGTATAAATATGTATTTGACGAAAGGTACAATAATCGAAAACCAAGCTTAAAGAACCAAGTCCAATTTTGAGCCATGAAGCGATTTAGTGAAAACTTGAATTTTCAAAATTCGGGCCAATCGTAAATAATCGAAAATCAAGCCTAATTAAGTCAAAAAGTAAATATATAATTATTGTATTAATTCATTTTGTTTATGGCACGTCCTTGAAATTGACAGTCGAGTTTGCCTTTTTCTGCATCTTCGTCTGCAAATTAACACCAATGTCCTCCGTTTGCAGCTGTGCCGCGTTCCAATTTGCAACCCAATCCAACGCATCGTCAACGGAATGAGTTCGCGCGTAATTCATCGCCAATTTAGAGCCTTGCACTGCCACAGGACTCTTGGCACAAATTTGGCGACCCAATTCCAACGCGGCATCCACACATTCCGAATGAGAATCGAAGATGCGCGAAATAAACCCTGAAAGTAAAATTTGTACGATAATTTAAAAAATAATTAATTCGTGGGTTTAAAATCAATAATCATAATTGTAAAAAAAGGTGACTCCATATCTGTGCGCTTAATGCAGGCCCGTATCCAGAATTCCCCCCCCCCCCTCGCCCCCGAAACCCAAAAATTTGCTGATTCTCCCTCGCCCCACAAAAAAAATTTTGGGCTTGGCTCAATGTGTGTGCCCATCGACGGAGATAAGCATAAAACGTACCAACGCGTTGAGCCTCGTGTGCCGACGAGTCGCGACCAGTGAACGCCAACTCGCGAGCCCAACTATCATTGCCAGCAATCAGATGGATCCGTTGCAAAACTCCAACATCGGCTGCAAGTCCAATGTCCACCTCCTAAAGTGCCACATTTTGGGAAATTCAAAATTGTCCACTTTATTAAAATGCAAATTTGAAATACCCGAATTGAAAATGTTGAATCCGCAGATGCGTAGCGAATGTCAGCGCATGCGACCAAACTGATCCCGGCGCCGAGACAATGCGAATGAATGGCGGCGATCACCGGCTTAGGGCAGCGCTCCAACGAATTGAAGCTGCTCTGCACTGTTCGGATCAAATTGCGAATGGCGCGAGCTTTACGCGCTGTATCCAATTCATTCGCGCCCATAAGCGACAATAATTCCTGAGGGGATACAAAAAATATTTAGTTTTTGTGGTCTAAATCTTGGCTTTACAACCATTTGTCTCTATTTTGGAGAAAAAAAAATGGTAACATTGGAAACTTAAATACATACTTTAACGCCCTGCTGAAGGTCGATGCCAGCACAAAATGATGGCCCATTGGCGCTCAACACAATCGCACGACAATTTGCCTCATCTGCCAGATAATTGAAAACCGTCTCAAGCTCTCTGTTAAAAAAAAAGTAAAATTTATTATATTTAAAATTCATAAACGAACTTCCAAAACGCGAGAGTGAATGTGTTGCGTTGCTTTGCTCTGTTAAGTTGCACATTAAAAAGCCCAGGGATTTCCTTTGGCTGGACAATATTTATTTCATTGAGGGCGGGTGCCGAAGAAAAAGTTCTCAAAAAGGATAAATGTCGTACTAAATTAGGCGAAATTCGAATGAACGGACGAGGAGAAAACATTTAATAACCTAAGACTAAGCACCAGATGTTTAAATGTTGGCACAAAAAAGTTTTCGATAAAAATGAAAGATATAACGCATTAAAAAAGAAGGGTAACACTTTTCTAAAAAAGCATTTATTCAATTTGCGAATTTAAATTTTGGTGAGTACATGTACCAATACTGGCCAAAAAAAGCGGATGGACGGATATTAATTAGTTATACAAATACATAGAGCATAAATGAAGCAAAAGGCGCTGGGAATAGAAAATCAATTATTGAAAAATGCAATTATCAGAAAGCGATTTTGCGGATTAATAAAATGAATGACAAGAGTGACTGCTTGGAAGACTATCGCGGCAAAAGGGGAGCACAATTGAACATTTGAGAGAAAATGTTAAAAAATGGAGGATGGATGCCAATCAAATGGCCGCCGCTCAATTAATCTGCGGATACTGGTCGACACAATTCTACGCCAACAATGCGCGGTCGTCGATAGACGATGGAGTGGCTCAAAGCTCCCTGGAAAAAATTGAATTAAAATTGGTGCATTGAATATTGACCGTTACGGCCGGGATTTTCCTAGAATCCCGGTCGTGGTTTCTCTGATGGGCCAGGATTTCCGGCCTGTTATTTCCCGCTCAGTCAGTTAATACTCACGCGGACTCGACAAATCCATTGGTGTAAATGCGCAACATGAAGTCACCCTCCTCATCCGGATCATACGTGGACGGAATGACTACGTAGTTGCCAGGGGGCATACGAAAACGTCCAGTGACCTTTGGCGGGAAGAAATGCCATTGACAGCATTTTGAAATTAAAATAGTAAAATTCGCACCTCTCTGAGATTTATAAATGCCGGACTTCGAGCGCAAGACTTTGTGTTGGCGAAGTATTCGGCACTTAAACGACCACCACCGGCGGCCTAAAAAGTTTGCAGCGTTAGTCGACACGCAAGTAAGCAAGCCCCCTCCATTTTCCCGAGAGTCTCGATCTCGGGTTTCGAGTCGAAACTTTTCGGTTTTTTGGGCTTTTAAGTCTCAGGGTTAAGACTCGATATCAAACCAAGTTTTACCTCATAAACAGCAAAACCAACGGCCAAGTTCTCGACGCCGGTGTTTTTCAGCTCACGCCTGTACTTTTGCAGCACCGCAATAATCACAGTGCACAGTTGGTCGTCGTCATTGGGGTCCGAGTCGGTCAGTTTCATGCGAAACTGCGGGTTTCGGGCAAAAGTGCCTTAAAAAGATGATAAAGTGAAAAAAATCCCTAAAAATAAAAACCCGGATCTTTTTCGTATAGAGAAAAAAGTGATATTAAATGAGATTGAAAACTGGGAAAATAACGGACGCAAATTGTTGCGGCATCCGCCAGCAGTTTGGCCCCTGCGCCATGAGCCGTCATGAGCGACGGTGGCCCATGTGTTGTGCGGAGTCGCCTTGACACCAGTCATTTCGTAAATCTCCTCCATCACCTCGGGGCCCAAATTGCAAATTTCCATTTTTTCAAAAGTGGTCAAAAAGTCGCGAAAAGACATCCTTAAAAGTGTTAGTAAATTTTGAAAATATGTAAATTGATGGCACCAAAATTCGCCATCATGTGCAAAGGTGAGGCCCATGTCCTTTTTAAGCTCGTCGGACAGCTGGCGCCACTCGGCCGAGTTGTCAGACCAGGCACCGTTCCATTCCTGCTCGTTGCCCCAGGGGTTTCGAACTCGAAGCAACGGCACTTCGCCCCGAGGCGTTGGCACAATGCGCATTCCGGTGATGGAATAGGCGTGACCCTAAAATATGAGGCCCAAACATATATATATGCATATTTTGTGCCCCCATTGATCACTTTGACCAATCCGTTGGGCAGTCGCGCTTCCCAAACGGTTGGGTCCGCTTCAAGGGAACAGCCGAACAGAGAGCCCATCTCAAAACCACGGGCCATCATCTGAAGAATGGATTAGAATTAAAATAAAAAATATAAATGCCTAATTCGGGTCCAAAATTGGGGCAACTTTTGCAAAAATTAAGCACCTCCCAATGCCCTCACCTGCATCAAATTGTCCGGTGGCTGCTGCAAGTCAAAGAATTCGGTGAGTCCGCCCGTCATGTCCTCCAGCGCTTCGCTGGTCGTCCCGCCCTTCAGCGCCTCGAACGACCCGTACAGTCTGCGCAAAAAAAAACAAATCATTCGTCACATATTTGGGAGGGAGGGCGTCGAAGATGAAATTTGCGTCAAAATGTAAAACGGAGTTGGATGTGTTTACTTCGCGTAAGCCTTCTCCAACAAAGCGCTCCAAAACTCGTTGCTAAAATAAAATAAAAAAGAATGTGGTAGGGTTTTACATACGAAATTGAAGAACGGACGAAACCGGGACACTTCCCAGAATTTAGGTTTGGGGGAGGGGGGTACCGGGTACAAAATCTGTTTTTAGGGTGCTTTTTTTTTGGTTTTTATTACATTATGCTTAAAGATTATGGGGAGGGTACTGCCGAGATTTCTCAGGATTTTTCAGTTTCCTGAATCTTGGTCGCATTCTTCACAAAATTTTGAGCGCCTCTATCAAAAAAAGTATAAATCTGACAGCTCTCGCGAGTGCATGTAAAGCAGCTCGCCGTCCATTGAACAGGGCAAGCGATCGTCGATGACAACGTCGACCCAGCGTCCGTATTGCCAAAATTGGAAATGGAAAATGCCTGAAAACAGTATCAAAAAAAATGCAAGGTCGAAGTTAAAAAAAAATAAATGATGAAAATTTCATTAAAAAAATCAAATTTTCAGAAACACGAATAAAAAAGATACCCGCATAGTTTTCCGTGAAGCTTTGGTCGGGCGGCACCACGCGGTAGAACAGCTCATCGCGCAGTGTCAAATTGGCTGCGGCTGCCATAAGCCAACAGTCGCCCAGTTTTCCCTGGACGACGTCGAAACGGCTGTGCCCCTCGGTGATCAGCTGCGGCTCGCGCACAATTTCGCCCGGCCGAAGCCATCGCACGCCCTCGGGCGGACGGCGGCTGAAGAACAGACTTTCATCGCTGGCGGGGAAGTCCGCGTCCTCGTAGAGGCGCTTTTCCTGTGAAAAGCAACACCGGTTGGGGACCAAAGATAATAATAATGGCATATTTTGGGACAATGATGTCATGTTTTGGTTTTTTTCCTTCCAGAAACAGGCCCCACCTTCCAGTCTCTGATGGGAATGTGGATTTTTATTATAGACCTGGAGGCATCGATCGCGCTCGTCGTAAAAATTGACGGGTTCCTTGCGCCGAATCGGAGGCCCCGGGGTCGGCACGGGTTCCGGTTTGACAAACGGGTCGACCTGACAAACAAAAAAAATTTAGCCGGGTCCTGCATATAAATTGTCCATTTTTTTCTGGGCACTAACGTCACGATGGAATTTGCCCGATATTATATTGTCCAGGATGATTTTGCCAATATTGCCAAGCTTGTTGTCCTTGCCGCCCAAGTTGAACAGCACATTGCCGGCAATTGCGCCAATGATTTTGCCCGTCTGCGGGTTCACACCTCAACAAAAAGGCATAATAATACAATACATCCATAAACCAAACATTTTTTAAATTCTATTTAATTATTGTACATACAATTCCTTAATTTTACCAAGAAAACGATGCGCTGCCTCGCCAATCAAATTGCCAATCATGTCGCAAACTCCGCCCGAAAGCACATTGCTTTTGATGTTGGCACCTTTAAAAATAAATAAGCTAATGAAATGCGATGGCATTTTAGTCAAGGAAATAGAATGATCGGACAAGATTAACTTGTATTTTTTTCAAAAAAACGGGACCGGAATTCGGGATTGCTTAGGGATAAGAACCCGGTAGTGGAATTTTTAAAAAATAATTCAATGTAAAAAACTAAACAGAGGTGGACGGTACCATCGCTCGTCTTCCATCTTCCCTTCCAGTTTTTAGACCAAAAAAAAACAACCTCCGCCCGAATATTTTCCGCGATCGCCTCCTCCGCCGATCAAACCGCCGAGAATATCACCAATTCCGCCGCCACTCCTTCCGCCCCCTCCTCCGCCGCCGCCGCCACCACCACCGCCTGCCAACCCTCCGATTACGCCGGCGATGTTGTCAAAGTTGAAGCCTCCGCCGCCGCTGCCGGCGCCACGAGAAGGGCCACCACCACCGCCGCCGGTAGGACGTCCACCCAAAATTTTCGATAAAATTGAGTGTATAGAAAAGTTCCTCTCTCGTGGCCTCAAATTTTTGAGCCTTTTCCGAACAACGAAGTGGCGGGAAAAATCCCATTTTTAAGGTATAAGGCCTAATTTATGAAAAACCAATAGAATTTTTTGTACCTCCGCCGCCCCCTCCCCCGCCCATCAGATCGCCAATTATGTTGCCAAAGCCTCCTCCTCCGCCGCTGCCCGGACCGCCTCCATGGCCGCCGAATCCAGAACTGCCTCCACCGCTCAACAGGCCGCCGAGGATGTCGCCCGCCGGACCGCCAATTTTGTTGCGCACCATTCCGCCAGCCAAATTGCCAATGAGTCCACCGAATTCTTCCTGCTTGACTTCGACCTACAATAAAGGCAAAAATGTAATTTTGATTGACTCAATTCATAGCCTATAAAATAAACAAAATTGACGCGTTAAATTCAATTAGTCCATTTCCGTAAGACAAATTCCTCCCCCCCCCCGGCGCCAACCTTATTAAAGTTTTCGTCCACAGTTGGTGGCATTCTGTGTTGCAGTACTTTTTGACGATTGGCTGCTGCACCTGTTTCGTAGTACGTCGTCAAACAATTTTAAATGGCAGCAAAAATAACGGCTGACTGTAAAAATTTAAAATGTTCCAATTTAGGACAAAAGGCCAACAGATAAAATGTCACCCGAAAAAATTGGCTACCGGTCAAAAGGTCCAATGGACAAAAGGTCCAATGGTCAAAAGGTCCAATGGACATAAGGTCCAATCAGCCAAAAACGGACAAAAGGTCCAATAAGCCAAAAATGGTCATAAGGTCCAACGGTCATAAGATCCAATGCAAAAAAGGTCCAATTTGTCAAAAGCATTTTGGAAACATATCGAATCAGTTAATGCTTGCTTTTTTCAATCCGATTAAATAATATGTCAAACTAGACACATAATTATTTTTTTATTTCGTCTTTCTAACCATTAATTTCTTTGCAGATTAATATCTTTTACATTATAATTGTGAAATTAACTGAAATCAACAAGCGCACACTTCGCGAGCAAATGCAGCAGCTACAGCGACCTGTCAAGAGGACAAGACGTGAACTCTTGGCACTGGATGAAAGTTCATTGCAAATGATTCGCCAGCCAGAGGTCAATGAATTGGACAAATTGCATGTGAATCAGAAGACAACGAGAACGATGACCCAAAGCCTGTTCAATTTTCATTTGGGACAACACAAGGACGTTAAATGTCTCTGGAGGTTTAAATTTGGTTCTGAAACAAAATTACAACGACTCTAATCAGGTTTTCGCTATATACGGAAATACAAAAACCACTACCGATGTTCCAACAAAGATTGCAAACGAACGGCCGTTAGAGACCTTCTTGAAGAACGCGCAATCGGAAGCCTGATCACAACCAAGTAGCAGAGCCTTCAAGAAGAGATGCAGAAATGGCCACGGACGGTCCCATCGAAGGTTTACCTTGTGCGCGAAAAGCGCTCAACGACGAATCCTTTTTTGTTGCCTGCTCGGATCACGAGTTGACGCGAATGAAGTGGAGGTTAATTGATTTTCTTTAGTTAATTTAAGAGAAGGCAAAAGTGTTTTTGAAGAGTCTTTTTACATGGCTTCATTCAAGTTAAATTCTTTTCAGTAAACGTGCGCGCCTCAAAAATATTCTGCGAATAATTAATATTTAGTGTTTTTAGCGAATTGCAAATCGTCGCCCATTGGAAACTAACCCATGCGAAGATACCAGAACAGCTGCAATTCGGAAAAAAATGTTGCTGGCCAACGAATGTGTGGACTTGGAGTTTGGATGTATAAGGACCAAATGGCAAAAAAAAGTCCCAAAAAGACGGCTTTCCTCTGATATATATTCGGCTAATTCAGATGGAACATCTTTTCCAAAGACGAGGCTTGGAACGAACTCGAACCAATGACGAAGTGATATGAAAAACCGAGGAACCGTTGATGACATCACTAATTCCGATATCCTAAACTCGATCTGATACTTTCTATCTTTTTTTTTTGATTAATTTATTGTTATTTTGTTACTGCAAAGCCCATAAATGATTCGCTTGGATGGATTTTTACGGAATAAACTGTTTTCATGCGTTTTTCTTTGATTGGACCTTTCTATTGGGCCTTATGACCATTTTTGGCTTATTGGACCTTTTGACCGTTTTTGGCTGATTGGATCTTTTGTCCATTGGATCTTTTGACCGTTGGACCTTTTGACCATTTTTGGCTGATTGGACCTTATGTCCGTTTTTGGCTGATTGGACCTTATGTCCATTGGACCTTTTGTCCTAGCGCCAAAAAATTTCACCAACAAACAAAGTAAAAGGGGTAAATAAATGCTGTACATGTTATTCTTTCCCTCGGGCTCTTTTCAATGAAACATCTTGCTAAATGATTTCTTCCATCAATCAATAACGGTCACTGTCGGTGGGCTACAGCCCCCCTCGCCCACCCCCAAATCTTTAGGCCACCTTTTTTCATTGCAAGCCAATTTATACTAATTGGGTTCATTTCTAAAGCCCTGACAAATGAGTAAAGTTCTTCAGAAAACATGGCTTCTTCGCAAATAAATACCAATAAGTCCCCGGGCCTATTTTAAATTCCAGAACGGTATGTCTTAAATCCGGTTACACTCCACCCACCTGTTAGACAAGTGTTACGTTCCCTTTAATTAGCCAAAATACAATGTCGACTTATCTGTGACACCGAAACGTGCAATGACGATATATAATTTTTGCCATTTCATCTCGAAAAAAAGCAAATGTAATGATGAGGAGTGATGAATGCGGACGACGAAATAGTATAGTATAAATGCTAAGGAATGAGAGAATCAATCACAAAAAATGCAAAAATTCGACAAATTTCAATTAAAGTATATATTATTTTAATTTGAGTAGAAAAGACAAAATGAGGAATAGAGAACAGCAGTATAAATCGGACAAAAACCCATTTTCTTTACAGTAAGGGACAGAAATTTTTTTTTTTCTTAGCTCCCTGAGAATCCGACAATAAAAATGCAGAAAAATACTGCCCGCCGCCGTCCTTCCCTACAACGAATGGAAAGCATAAATTAAAGTCGTGATAAAAACAAAGATAAAATTGATAAGTTGAGAGAAAAACAAAGATAAATTGGTAAAAAAACAAATCAAAATTCTGGCCGAAATTACACATAAGCAAATAATTAGGTCATAATCATTTTATGCCAACAGCAGCAGATGGCCCAATTTCTGCTCTGTATCCTCTATCGGCGCAGTCATCGTCTCTAAAAGTACATCCGCTTTTCCTCCTCCCCCTCCTCGTCCATCTCTCCGCGCTCCTTTCCCGCCACTGACGACCGTTCTGTCCTCAACACCATCATTGTCTCATCCCCAAGCGTGACACCGTTTTGCTCTCGCTGTTCCCCTCCGGCGTCGTCGCCGTTCTCCTCCAGCAGCTCCTCGTCATCGTGTGCCACTTTGGTGGATTCCCCAATCACAGAGGCAGAGGAAAGCATTGCGGCCATCAGATCGGCGGCGCCCGACGGCGAGGAGAACAGCGCGGCGTAGGACTTCCAGTCAATGCCGGCACCGTGCCCTCCGCCTCCCTGCGGACTCTGTTGCTGTTGCAGTGGATGGTCTGCTGGCGATTCTGTCGTCACGAGTGATGACGCGGCGGCACCCAACGCGGCACGCACATCGTCCAACGACGCCGCGTCCGACGGCGACTTCAGCACGCTTGACGCCATGCTGAGGTTGGCCAATCTGAAGGACACAAACAAACAAATATAAAGCATGAACAACATAATTTAATTGTAGTCAATTTTGCATAAATTGGTAAAAATTCTTATGGGTAAGCAAAAGACTCAGACTGCCGGCCCCCCCCCCCCCCTCCCCCCCATAAATGGTTTCCACATCGCCCATTTCAATTTTGATTTCCATAAACACAATTTCTAATAAAATGGGTCACTTGACGCGGATTAATTGCCAAAGGGGTGGAGACGGTGGAGACAAAACAATGAACGCAAATGGCGTCTGTCTGTGCGTCTCTAGTCAACCAACTCGGGCCAAACTTAAGCCAAGTCGAGCCAAGAAACAACAGCCGGTCGTGCCCCCTCTGCCCTTCGTCAAATATGAAATGTATTGTATTAATATGTTACATCAGCAACAACAAACAAACACAATAAAAAACAGCAGCACGTGAACATATAGCAAAAAAAGAGACGCAAAACCCCCGCGGGGGGAAAAGAGAGAACAGCAGAAAAAAAGAATCAATGCCATCGCAAATAATAAACGGTCTCTGTCGCGCAGCATTTATTACCACTCACAGTCCATCACCACCACCACGCTAACACCGCAACAACAACAGAAGAGGAGAAGACCAACCACAACCGCCGCCACCGACAAATTGTGTTAGTTTCCCCGGCAGCAACCGAACCATCGCTCGCTCTGCCCCTCCCCCAGAGCATTAAACACATGCACAGGACACAAACAAACAGCCACCCTCCCTCTCAAATCCATCCATCCATCGTTGCCCGCCCCCACCCACCCGCGCGCAAACGCTAAAATATAACCATAAAATGGGGGGCACCACAACGACGGGAAGACAAAGAACAGCGAGAGAGAGTGTTTTGTGGTTGATTGGTTGGTTATATGCGCATGTACGCACACCCACATAAAACAATTACAGTAAACCTCGACGTTAGAAATTTCACTGTCACAGCCCCCGGCAAAGAAAGGACCAAAATGTGCCATTGTAAGCCCATTGGACAACTCTAGACCAGCCAATTTTGGGACACAATAACTGTTTTAGAGACAGCCAATTTCTATTTATATATTTATTTGTTTTGACTACCTGCTCGGCCTCCCTTCGCGCAAGGTCCAATTGCGCACTTTGGCGTTGTTTTTCAAATGCGAAAGGATCAGTTTGGCCTTGGCCAGTTGCACTTCCGTAGGCAGTTCGTCCCAGTTGAAGTAGCTCATCGTCTGCTCGACCACAATTCGAATCTGAAAATGTACAAAATGTAAAAAAAAGTTTCAATTGTTAAATGCCAATAATTAACATTTTTATAATTACGCGCCTTTGGTAATTGGCGGGCCAACAAATTGGCAGCCGTTTCGCCGTGAAATGTGCGCAATGAAATTTGAATGTTCTTCAGTTCCTCGTCGTTGATGGACTCGCGCAGAATTTGCCAAGCGAAAACCTTGCAAATCAAAAATCCCAAATTTATTTATTTTAGGCAAAAATGGCAAAAATTAAAGGAATTTATTGTTTCTTTGGTCCCAACTTTTGGTTGTGTGCTTTGGAAACTCCGTGCCGCCTTTTCCGCTGCCCGTTTCACCGCACCGTCCGGAAAACTGTGCTCCGACAGAAGACCGACGCCCCCGGTGGAATTGGGTGAAGACGGAGGCATCTGAAAAAAGGGGAAGCGGGGAGTTGACTATTGGTTGCGCCAAAACGGACGGACTGGAGGAGAGAAAGAGAGATCATGAAAGAGGCAGGTGAAGATGGAGAGACAGAGGAAGAGAGAGAGAGAGGGATAGACAGAAAGACGGTTGAGAATATATGTACGTCAACGAAAATTATTAAAAAAAAAATACATTTCTTGACTGTAAATGATGTTGTTGGAAAGTGCTGTTGTGGTTGCTGTTGTGCAGCCGCAGTTTGGTCGGTGGCATTGATTTGCGCGCGTTGGACGCCGTCGCCAGCGGCGATTTACGATGCTTTCCGGCGACTCCCGCCGCTGCCGTGGACGGCGCCGAGCAGTGCTTTCGACTGGCAGCGGCGCCGTTTTCAAGCGACGCCGTTGTCGCCGTCGTACTCACATGGTGGTGCGGATACTGCCCCAGCTCGGCGAAGGCATTGCCTGCCAAAATAAAATTGCCAATTTTAAGGAACATTAATGCCGAGCCATGTCACCAACCGTTTGTCCCCGCTCCACCAAATGTGAAGCCGTTTTCCATTTTTAACGAGGACGGCGGTACAACGACGGCGGAAGCGTTTGAAGAGGTCGGAGACAGCGGTGAATTCGTCGTCTGAAAGGAACGAATTCGGTTTCTTTTTTTGAATTAAATGCCATTCAAAATTAGTGCCGACCTCCGTCCCATGGACAATGGCACTGTTTTTGCTGCTGTTGACACTGTTTCCGTTGTTCAGCAGCATCAAACTGCTGTTTAAGGCTGCCATGCCCGCCAACGAAATGGAAGACGCCGAAGCCGCCTCCCCGTCACAACAGTCGCGCACCGGGGTGCTCTCCCTGAGGGGCCAAAGAGTTCGAAAATTGATCATTCCCGAATTGTCTCTAAATTTATCCATTCAAATAATGCACAATTGGCTGTCTACTTACTATTACTGCTTTGCTTCGGCCGTCTGTCTCAGTCAGGGATGTAACCGGATTCCATCTCCCGGCTTTTTTGTCTTCCGGATCCCGGACCCTTAGGGTCTGTGACTTATTCGGCGTCCGGTTACATCATGCCGATGTTTGTACCTTATTGCCACCGCCCGCCCTGCCCAATTCGCTCACCTTTTAATGTTCAACAAGCGCTCATTGTCATCGTCGACGGCACCGGTGGGAACAGCGACAGATGAGGCAGGCCTCGGCGAAGAGGATGACAATGCTAGGTGTCGACGATTGGCGCCGACGGCGACAGCACCATTTTTGGCAATTGCGCCTCCGGCACTTTCTTTGCCGCCCTCCACCGAAGAAATGTCCGCCGAACAATTCATGTTGCTGCTGCTGTTGCAGTTGTTGTTGCGCCGATGATTTGAAGCAATGTTCTGCAAATATAAAAATGATATTTTACGCAAAATAAAAACAATTCGTTTGCGCAACGTAACCCCAAAACATTTGACCACGAAGCCGATTGGTTAGAAGATAAAGAGCGAAAAAGAGAGAGACAGGGAGAGAAAGATAGAAAAATGAGAAAATAGAGGAGAGGATAAAGAGGAAAAGAGTGAGAGATAAATTATTGGCGGAATAATCTAAATTGTTCAAAATAGGCTAATTCACCTGCAAAAAATGTTTATGGCCAGTGGGGTTGAACGAGTGTTGCTGCTGCTGTTGGGAGGCAAACAAACCGCCGAAAGTGTCATTGATTAGCGATGCGAAATGTGCCACCGTTGAGGCAGCGACGGACGACGGAGGCGGCGCAACAGACAGAGAGGCAGGGGCCGGGAACAGAAACGGTTGTTGCTGAACATGATTATGGCTGGCAAGCGCCGGAGGAGGCGGACTTCGCTGCGGCGGACACTGCTGAAAGGGGTGGCGGTAAAAATATTGTTGTAATGAATACGGAGGCGGTCGGGGAAGAGCGCGCTTCGTTTCCCGTTGCCCGAATTTATTTCCCCCAGCGACTACTAGGCCATTAGGGTACCAAATTTGGGCAGGAAACCGGGCGCTAAACGCTTCAGGTGGGACTGATTAGAGGAGGGGGGGACCGTTCCGGGCGGTGAGCGGGCGGCATGGATTTTAAAAAGCTTTTTGCTAATGAATTTTTAAAATGGTACATCCATTTCAGTGCCGATACACAGGGACGGGAAACAGTCGCTCAGACAAGTGTCCGATGAACGTGCCGAATTCATTCCGTTGAGCATCGCCGCAAATTGGGCCGCCGTTGCCATTGCGGAGGCAACGGACTCCGAAGAGGTGACGGCGCCGGACGCATGCGGTGAGGAGGCAGAGGAGAACAAATTGGCAGCCGAATGCACTGTCGTCGCAGTAGTCGTCGTCGTCGGTGGCGGAGGACCGTTGGCATTTGCGTTGGCATTGGCGGCACTGCGATTGCCCGCCGTTGTCGAGGCAAACAATTCCAACAGAAGAGACACTTTCTGTGGTTAGAAAAACAGAGAATTCGTGGAAACAAAACAAACACCAAATGGAACCGGAAAAGTTGAAAAATTAGTAAGGAAAAAAAGCCATTAAAACTTCGAATTTTTATATTAGGTTTAAAAAACCGGTTTTAAACCGCCCGTTTCGCGTTTCGTGAAAACCCGGTTAATCGAAACGGGTTTAGCCTAATTTTTCCAAATTTTTACTACCATTCATATCGAAAACCAATTATTCGAAATGCCAAAAGATGACGGTGCCCCAAAAGAGAGTAATTACAATATTCCAATTAAAAATGCCCATCAAAATAACCCCTGTCAACTCTGAATGACGACGACTGACCATGTCAATGTCATTGAGTCGGCTGTTAATTCCGCTGAGTACCGCGCGCGAATTTGTGTCCAACAGCGAAGCGCAATTGCCACCGCTGCTGCTGCCGGTGGTTGTGTTGCTGTTACTGGTAGCCGAAGCCATCGAATTGCGTAGCAAGCAGCTTTTTGGTGTCGTTTTGCTTTGAACAAAGCGAAACGCTTTTAATAATAAATTATTTATGGCGCAATGCGAAAATGTCGAAAAAAACTGCAAAAAGCTAAAAAAAAAAATTTTTTTTAATTAACAAAGGGGGACAAAATTGCAAATACAATACTAACAAATAAGCGCTAAATTATTTTGGAGACATAAATAAATAAATGTATGTCTTCAATGGGTATCTGACTGCTCCACGATTGCTAACATCTTCGCGCGCCAAAGGAACTCACAAAGCACACTTGTTGATTTTCAAAAAAAAAAAAAGAAAAAAATTCAAATTGGGCCCAAAATAGCAAAACTTCAATCTTTCTTAATCTATGTATGTGTTACATAAGACATATGGCATTGTTAGCTTGCTAACCCAAGTCCTTTTTTTGACAATTTATTATTTAGGAGCCGCCATACAGTTCATAAACAAACACGTCTTCGGCCTCTAAAACAAAACCGCCGAAAGCCGATCAAAACTGAGAATATATTTGCTCGATCAAACTTTGTGAAATATGTACAATATGTAGGTAGTATTTTTTTATTGGAGAGAACGGAGGGGGGAGGGGATCAAATTTCCAATAAATACATATGTATGACATGTGCATCATGTTCAATGTTTTCCAATTCCGCGCCATTCATTCCAGGCGAACAATTCCTTCCCCCCATTTACTCGCGACGTTTAAACCGTTGTTGAATGAGTTAGGGTGATGGGCAGAAAAAATTTCTTCCTCCCCCCCTAGGCGGATGATAACATCTCTCAAAGAAATAAGTGAGCACACAGCGCCAGGGGGGGGGGGGGGCTGGACGGACGGCTTGGATGGAATTGGAGGAGCGATTTAACGGGGGGCGGGGGGACAACCGACGACCGCCAAAGGGGACAGAGGAGGGAGACTGATTCAAAGGAGGAAATTCATAGGAAAGGGGGAGTTTAAACCGTCCAATTATTTATGTATAATGGCTGGGGGGGGAGGGTGGAAACAAAAAAAGAGAACCGTCTTCTCCACCATCCAACCATTCATTACAAAGTTCATCCATCCGCCGAAGTGAATGAGGGGGAGGGGAAGAGACCGTTTTCAAAATGATGAAACACTGCCCTCCCCCCCCCCCCCCCAACATTTATTTGATTGGGCTGACTGTGCCGCCCGTTTCTGTCATAACTTTTGAGTTGAAAGGTCAGCGCCAAACAGAATCAGCAGATGGGAATAAAATAAATGTGTGTACGCGAAGAATGAAAATGGGGAAATGCTGCTGCTGCTGCTGAAACAGTTCAAAAACAGGCAAAAAAGAGACAGGACGAACTGAACATGATGATGACCATGTCGAGGATAAAAATGCCCCATCCATGCCGAATTCTGTGAAGACGACGACGCTATGTGAATGATGGCAGAAGGAAATGCCGAATGTGAGAGACACAGAATAATAATAATAATGCCTGCAAAGTACGGATCGGCAAAAGGGACCATTCATTCCAAATCAATCAATTTCATATATTTCCCCCCCCCCCCCCCCCCAATATCAATGCTCTTTTTGCAGTCAGTTGGCACACAATAAATTTGATTTGATGGGGGCGGGGCGAGTAAATGCTCATTCTGCTTGCTTCTTGTACAAAAGAGGAGAAGGAGAGGGAGATTGAGTTGGGTCTGTCTCGTTTGATGAGTTGACGACGACGGGGGGGGGGGGGAAGAACGAAACTAATTCATCCCCCCGCTATCCCTCAGCAGTCACTCATCGTCCGCCTCCGTCCCTCCCCGTCATCGTCGACGGCGCCAGTGCGGACAGACGGGCGGAGGGGAAGAAACTGTTTGTTTCAGTTAACCGTCGTCCGTCCGTCCGTCCGTCGCCCCCGGCGCCCGCCCTAAATGAAGCCAATTTTGGCAGTGTTTGGGCGGCTGCTGGCGAAGGGTTCCGAGGAGGAGGAAGAGAATAAAAGAAGGTACGGCGGCGGCGGCGGAGAAAGCGCTCGAATCGCGCCCCGTCGGTGTTGTTTTTGAGCGCGCGGTTGTTGTACATAGTGTATGTATGTATGTAAAATGTTTTGCGTTGGGGCGGTTGGGTGAAAGGAATTAACGCTTAACGCGCGCGCGGGGATTGGTCGTCGTTATTGGCGGGGGGACGGGGGAAATCGGCGGGGATGAAGAGTTTGGATTTGGAATGAATGCAAGCAAAAGTGGTAGTGGATGAGGATGAATGGACCTCATTTAGCAGTGAATGGAGAGGAGGAGGAGGAGGAGCACACAGATAACCGACGATTGTGGTGGTGGAGGGATGGACGATTAAACTAAAGAGGGGGGGGGACGGACAGCCGTGGGGGAAATGCGTGCGCTTTTGCGCATGCTTTACGAGCGCCAAAATTTGTCCGGTAAAATGTTTCAACTAATTAAAAATAAATTGAAAATTCGATACCTAACAGGATCGGGCCCGGCACAGCATTTTGCAGGCCCGGCTACACATACGGCCCCAGTGATTTCAGAAAAAACAGGGCTGACATGGTTGGGACCGATCGGTTTCCCGAATTTCTGGTATTTTTTTGAAAATGTAAACCCTACCCGGGCCTGTCGATTAGAAATCTTAGTCTTTCAAAATTGATGAATGAAGAAACAAATTTCACTAGCTAATTAATTTATTTGGATAGTTTTTCTTCATCTTTCCACCAATTTTCCTCCTCTGCTGGATGATTTTTTTGAGTACCAATTTCGCATTTAAATTTTTTATTTTCCAATAATTTATTTGATTAATTTGGTATGCGCATGAGCAACAAAAAAAACACAACGGAATTGAGGAAGAAGGGTTCGACGGGTGGCACATTGCGTCCGTCCCTTCCATTTATTTATGCGTCCGTCCACCCACCCGGTTTTGGAACAGTGTTGAAGAAAGTGAGATGAAAAATGAATTGGTGTGTGAGCTTGATTCGGAAGGGATTGGGGGAGGTGGTGGGTGGGATCACTGGAGGGGTCGAAGAAGGCATTAGAGGGGTGAACCACTGGGAGGGGGTGGAAGCAGGGCATTTGAGGGGAGGGATCACCGGAGGGGTGAAAGAATCAGGCATTTGAGGGGTGGGGGAGGGGGTGGAAGCAGGGCATTTGAGGGGAGGGATCACTGGGAGGAGGTGGAAGCAGGGCATTTGAGGGGTGGGGGAGGGGGTGGAAGCAGGGCATTTGAGGGGAGGGATCACTGGGAGGAGGTGGAAGCAGGGCATTTGAGGGGGGAGGGATCACCGGAGGGGTGAAAGAATCAGGCATTTGAGGGGAGGGATCACCGGAGGGGTGAAAGAATCTTGAGGGGAGGGATCACCGGAGGGGTCGAAGCAGGCATTTGAGGGGGGGGGGATCACCGGCGGGGTTGAAAGGAGACATTTGAGGGATGGGATCACTGGAGGGGTGGAAGGAGACATTTGAGGGGGTGGTATCACCGTAGGGGACTGCTGGAAGGGTTTGAACCGGGCAATTTTGCCGCTGAGCACAGAGGGGGGAGGAGGGGTGGGTTGGAGCGCCGGGGGTGGTGGAAACATCTGCGCAGCCGTCACCGCCTCCCCCGCGGCGGGGGTTGGAGCGGCGGGGACCAAAAAATTTACGACGACAACAGAAACAGAAGAAAAAGGGAGGAAAGTGATGAGGGTGAGGAGGGGGGGGGGGGGGGGGGGGAAGCGATGAAATGGGCAAAGGAGTCAATTGGCGCGCGGGGATGAAATTTACGAGGGTGAATGGGCCCCGGGGGGACGGACGGACGGACGGACGGACTGAGGGGAGAGAGGATGGATGAGTATGCTGATGAATAAAATGGAAATTTTGGATGGACCTCGCTGAGGGCAAGGGCATGGGACCAAACGGGTCTAAGAAAAGAAAGCAAAAATAACAAAAACAAAACAAAAAAAAAAAGGAAAAAAAAAAGCATGTGTTTTTAAGTGAGGAAAAATTTAAATTAAATCCTAAATTAGGAAAATAAATCCAAATGCTTACGATATGACAGACATTGGGTATAAAAAAATAAGAGTGACAAAATAATTTAAATTGCCAAAAAAGTTCAAAATACGGCAAAAGATCAAACAATGACACTTGAAGTCAGTTAGTAGTTTTACGGTAACAAAAACGAAAAGTTTGGACAAAATTGAGCAAAAAAATCGATGTTTTGAACCGGCTAAATGGTGGCGAGGGGAGGGGTAAAACACTGTCCAATCCGTCGCCCATCCGTGAGGGATTAGGATTACCTCTCCCTGCCGCCGCCGCTTCGTCGTCGTTCGTCCGTGCGCGCCATCTCGCGCCCTCCGCCCCATCGTCGGACGGACAGACGGACGGACGGTCTCTGGTCCGATGAGCGCCACGATCAGTGGTCCCACCGGCTCAATTCACTCACTCTTTCCGAGTTCATCCCCCCGGGTGTCCCTGCCCCCCCCCCCCCCCAGGGATCCCCCTCTTTCCCCCAGGTGCCCCCCCATCAACCAACCCATTATTATTGTTTTGGCAGTGTCCCTTCCCATCCCCCTCACTGCCAATTCATCGACGGGGATGAGGTTGGTGTTGGGAGGGTGCGCGAAACCATAATCATCGCATCATCCCCTTCCCCCTCCTTCATCCATCCATCCCAATGCCCGTCTGTCCATCGCTGAACCATAGCGCGCGAGAAAAGGGCAACACATGTGTGGGAATCTCCAACCTTTCCCTCACACATTGGCAGGGATCGTCGCCCTGAAAGCAATGCGGGAAATGCCAAGAATGGTGCAAACGCTGATTGGGTGGGCACGATTTTATGGTGCAATAATTCACCTCCCCCCCATTATTATTTTAACTTTTTGGAATCCTCGTCATGATTTTTGGGCTGTCAAACAGTGGCTGTGCAGAGGTCGGTCGGCACGGATACGGGACAAACCGCGGATTTGGACGGACAGCGAGGAAACGGCACGAACATGAAACCATATGCAAATGTCCGGACAGGGATTTGAATTTGTATACAGTCCGACCCCGGGGCTGTGCGCCCGGAAAAAAGGACGTTTTACCCAAAACCCGAACCAAAATTTGTCCCGAACTGCAGCGCTGGTTTGTCTCTGGAAAACCAAGCACCGATGATGATTTTCCATCCTTCCACTTTTTGAGTGTTGAGTACTTTTAATATATCCGTCCAGCCCATAAATGTGCCTTTTCTTTTTTGTCCACTGGCTCTCCCATTTATTTGATAACAAAGGTTTATGGGAGAAGAGAGAGAGAGAGAGAGTGAGTCAATTGAGGGAATAATGGGGGGAGGAGAGGGGGAGGGGGAGGGGGGAAGAAGAATGAATGGATTGGGCGGGGGGCGAAACTTAACGGAATCCGCCAGTGGTGGGGAAACCGCCACCCGCCACACCAGCAGTAGTTGGTGGTGGTGGTTGCCCATTGTATGTGAACCGTCTCCGTCGTCGTCGTCGTCCCCACACTCAAAACGGCGACGACGACGGAATGAATCTCTCTCTCTCTCCGTTTTCTGTGATATTCATTCATTCAAAGAGCGACGGGTGGCGGGGGGGGAGGAAGAGTTGAGGAAAGAATAGGTTGGTTGGGAATCGGGGGGGGGGGAGGTGGAAGGGGGAAAAAGGGGTGCGAGAGAGGGTGAAGGGGTGTGGGAGGGGGTTGAGTGAGTGTGGGTGAAAAAGGGGGGGGGGATGCGGGAGGGAAAACGATCGGAGGGGGGGGGGGGGAAGAACTCCTTTGCCTCCCTTCCTCCGAGCAAGTTTTGAGACTTAATCGCCTTCATGTCCCACCCCTTCCCCCCCGGCAGTGTTGTCATAATTTGGGGGACGGGGGGATGAATGAAATGGAAGTGCGCCGGGGGCGAGAGGTAAGGTGGAGGAGGAGGGTTTGTGTTGTAAAGGTTGGATGGGTGGTTGAGTAACTTAACTTTGATACCTTCCACCATCCCAACCCATCCATCCCCAACGATTATGGAAAAATTGGGGGCCCCGGGGGCGCGTGGATAGGGCGAGAATTGAGAACTCAATTATGTACATATATGCACATCGAGAACCTCTCCACCCAAGCGAGGCGCCACTGATTGGCCTTGGGGTTCGAGATTAAAATCGGATTTGACCGGTTTCGAAACAGAGTCGAAAGTCGAACAAAAAGTGACCACCTGGGGGTGGGAGTCAAAAATTGAAATTTAAATAAAAAAATGAAATGCGGCAAAAAACAAAAAATGGAAGAATTTGCGAAAAGTACAAAATAACTTTTTTGGTTGGATTCGACGGGAAGAAAAACAACGCAAAAAAATATGTGAAATTATTGAACATAATGTCAGAAGCAGCTGTTGAACAAAATAAAAATAGAATATTAAATTCTCAACAATTTTACATATTTATTTTTATGAAAAGGACAAAAGGCGCAAAGTTCGTAAAAGCAAAAGCACATCAATAAAAAACATCTGTGTTTTGTTGATAGTCTCAGAAACATTCACATGGACAGACAAAAAAAGAAAATTGAGAATAAAGCAATTTTAAATATGTTTTATTTAAAAAAAATTTAAAAAATCAAATGGTTTAAATTAGCGTGACCCTAAGGGGGGGGGGGGGCAATAATGTTGGGGGATCGTCCGGCTGGTGTCACGTTCGGGAATGGGGAGTCTTCGAGAATGGCATACCGGGAATTGTCGGAAATGAATACCAGGCACCACAGGAGTCTGGTAAAAAGCGCAAAAATGTCTAAATTATGGAGTTTTTTTGATTGACATAATCACCCCCGGCCCCTACTACTCGTGGAAGCGCCAGTTTTAGAGAAAACGCATCCCAAAAAGTTTACAGCCAATTAGAGGCGGTGCCCCTCGGGCACAAAAAAGGGGTCAAATTACACCTCTCTTCCATAACAAAATGACACCTTTTAAAGCCACTTTGGGGTTAGTTGTTAAAAGGGAGTCTAATTGCTGTTTCTGTGTGATGTGAGATGGTGGCATTGGTTTCAACTTCTTCGCTGTGACCATTTTGTCGGCACCTTTTTCGATGGCATTTGCCCTAAGGGCATCAATTTTTCGTTGGCACACTCTGTGGGTTCGGTTTTGCCATAAACAGTGTTGGGTATGTATGCAGTGTAATTGGCAGGTTTATGCCCACTTTTCAACGTTGCCGGGGGCCGGGGGGAGTACAGTTTTGCAACACATTTAGCAAAGAGTCAGGCAGGCACAAAATAAAGAAATAAAATAAAAATAAAATTGAAAAAGACAAACATTTCATAAAATTAGGGGAAGAGGGGGGTGAGTGTGAAAAATGAAAAAATAGTGGGAAACATGGAAAATTATACAAAATCGGAATGAAATATACAAAAAAGATTTGATCAGAAAAATAGGGGGGGGGGGGAAAGAATTGGACAACATTTGCACCGAAAAGGTTCAAAACTACAACAAAATGTTTGGGGGGGGGCCCGCAAGGAAAAGCCGTCCCCCCCGGCCCCATCGTTGTGCAGCTACTCACTCACTCTGTTATCGACCGGCGGGAATGACTGGGGGGGGGGGGTAGGGGGATGAATAAAACGGCGGGGGGGGGGGGGGGGGGGGTTCTTTGGTTCGTGTAGTGGCGGGTCCCCCTTGCTCCCCTCCCCCCTTGCCCCCTTCCCCCTTTCTATCCCTCGCCCTCCTCCTCCCTTTTTGCCCTACGGGGAGGGGGCAAAATGGAAATGGTTCACAAACCGCCCGCCGCCGCCTCGTCGTTTCGTTTCGTTGGGGTCGCCGACCGCTGCTGCCGCCGTCGTCGCTTCACAAATGCATTATGTTTTCGGCGAGCGAAAGCAGCAAAAAGGGTTTTATGGCCGCCGCCGTCGCCGTCAGCGCCAAACGAAACGACACAAAACGACAAAGTGTCGGAGCAGCAGCAAACACAAACCAAACGGCAGAGAGAGAGAGAGAGAGAGAGACGAAACGGACGAAAGAATAGTGGGGGGAGGGGGGAAAAAGGCAATTTGGGAGGGGGAGGGGACACTTTCGAAACCTGCCCAAGCCCCCAAGCAACAACGAAACGACATCAACCGTCAACGGGTTTAATCGGAGAATTTGACGGAGACAGAGGCAGAAGGAGGGGAGGAGGGGTTCTCTTCTCGACGGTTTATGGGGGGATGGGAGGGGGGAGGGGGGGGGGGGAGAGAAAAAGAGGGGTTTTTCATTTTATGGGCGGCGCGGGGGGAGGGGGCAGAAAACATATGCAGAAGCAGAAGGAAAAACATGGGGAATGAAAAGGTTGTTGTTGTTGTTGATGGATCTGTTCATGGTCAAATTTTCTGTCAAATCTGACAACAATCGAAAACTTCAAAATTATTTTTGGGTTTGATATTGTTGCAATTCTTCATTAATAGCTTGATACTGTCGTGATGTTGGTATTCTCTAATACAATCCCCGGGGGTTCTGTTTATCAACATCCACTAAAGCAATTCCTCCCAATTTTGGCATCCGTAGAGAATGGATGTTCAAATGAAGGGGGGGGGGTTCAATTAGAGCAAATACGGTACGGTACTGTACTTACCTATCAAATCTCGGCTTGGAATTTATGTGAACCCTTACACAATTTAAAATGGTGCGCATATTTCCGCATTTTAGGATGGAGCGCCGCCGGGCATCATTTTTGTGTTTTGCGCTCTGCCTAATGGAAAGTCAAAATGTCATCGCTGCTGAATGGTGTGCCCGCCGCCACCCCAAAAGGCAATTCTGTGCCGGCGGCAGAAATTGAGAGATGAGTTTGGCGTGCCGCCGGGGCCGAAGGGCGCCGCGGCGGCAAAACCGCCGCGGCGCCCTTCGGCCCCACCCAATTCCCGGAGGGGAAATGAATATGAAAATGCGGACCAAAATGGTTTTGTGCCGTCGAGGCCATTCCCTCCCGCCGCCGGGGCGGAAGAGAGAAATATGGGACGGATGAATTGGGCTGTGTGTCGTTCGAATTGAGCGCATTGGCCTCGGCCTCGGGGGGCGATGACTCCGTGCCGACCAAAACAAAAAGTTTGCTGGCCTCAATTAGTGTGGCAACAATTCATGAATATGAAATGGCCAAATTGCCCCCCAGGGGACGCGGTCGAGGTTTGGCACAAAATATGAGAGCCTTTTTCAGCAGAAGCGCGCCCTCCAATTAAAGGTAACAGCAGCCACTTGTTTAAAAAACAGATACGTGCAATAAACTTGGTGACAAAACTCCATGGCAATTAAAAGTTGCATTTAGAGAGCTTTGCTTACCGTTATGAATATAATAAAACCCCGGGGGGCTCTATTTCCAAGCCCACCTCAAAAATGGCTAACTTTTTCTGGTGGAAGGGGGGACCTATTTTAGAGGGAGGGGACTCTGTTTTTAAGGTCTATCAAAGAGAGAAACACTTTTTTTAGTGGGGTTTATTTATGGGGGGGGGGCTTTATTTTTGGAAATACGGTATGCACTTTTGCTGCTGTCATTTTGGGCCCATCAAAAAAGGTTACCGTAACCAAAAGAATACGAAATATGCCGCATTAGTATTGTACTAATTAAAACACAATATATTTATTTGAAAAATAAAAAACTCAAATTAAAACTCTCGATGATATTGTTCCGCATTTTTTTTTCTTCGTACAAAACCGCCCCGTGCGAAAGTGTGTCGCGCGAAACAAAAATATATTTATTCCGCCGCCAGCGCTATTTGATCAAGATTCCCCCCCCCCCCCCCATCCGTCCGTCCAATCGCGCTGCACTCGATTCGATCTCAACCCACTCGAACCGCTCAGCACTTGAGTTGAGGGAGGCCCCTGGGGGGATTGAGGGGGGGGGGGGGGATGGATGTGTTGGTTGGCCCGGCCCACCGTCGAAACCACTCAAAGTCTTCACCTCCACCGGTGGGGGGGGGGGGAGGGGAGACGACGATGGGGTCTTTGTTGTGTGACTTTTACCCACCGGGAACGGCAAACAAACTGTCGGGGTGGGGGGGGGAGAGGTGGGATCCCTCTAGTTTGGGCCCGGCGCGGAAGAGTATTAAGAGAATTGAGGACGGAGGACGGGTCGTCCGTCATTTATGGGGTACAGCATTGGGGAAACAAATTGGCGGGGATTACGGGGCCAGCGGGTGTGCGCGCGAATGTTGGGGTCTGCTAATAGTATTGGAACGCCTGCCGAAAGACACGGATTGGGGGACCGGCACGCATAGGTCCTCCAAAGTCATTGGCACCAGGGTTGCAGCGGGTCAAGAAAAAGTTCGGGTCGAGTTTCGGGTCTGGTCGGCCAAAAAAAGTCCGGGTCGGGTTTCGGTCGCCAAAATATTCGGGCTTCAGTTTCGGATGACCAGCGGCAACCCTGATTGGCTGGCACCAATGTTGCCGCAGAAATTCGCTATTTTTAAACCCGAATCCGGCGTTTTTGAAGAGATTCTAAAATCCCTAAATCCTGCCCTAACCCCACATTGCTCCCGGCGCGCGGCAACAATGTTTGGCACAATTTAAGTATCAGCAACACCACCGCCCACTCGTGGAATATGAGTTTCGGATTTGGCAAAGTGGGCGATTATGCGCACGAGCGCTCGGGGGGAGATAAATGTTCTCGTCTCTCGTCGTCGTCGTCGTCAGTCCCACAGTTTGTCTCATTTGAATGGGCGCGATCGAGCGTATTCGGGGGATGGCATTATGCCAATGGGGTAAAGCCGGACAAAATAGGCATAAAAACGGCATGGCATTCATTGGTTGGGTTAGTTTTGTCTGTGACGGCCATCATTCATTCATTCATTCGTTTGTGACTGTTTGAATTTGTGTCCGCTTGGATTCCGCCCGCCGGGCACGAATTTTTGAAACAAATCTTTGCAATTGTTTCCACTTACCGTAACATTCACTCTACGGACAGAAAAACAAAAATTGGCGCCCAGCAAATTAGCCATTACTTGTAAACACCTAATGAATCTAGAGGCACAACCGAATTTTGGCACTTTTCTGCGCCAATTTCAAATTCATTATTGCCAGCCGGTTCAAAAAAAGCTTATACTGTATTCTCTCTCTCTCTCTCTCTCTTTTTTGGTTTCATGGGCATACTGTATTTTCTCTCTCTCTCTCTTTTGGGTTTATGGGTATACTCTCTCTCTCTCTGGGGCATACCGTATCTCTCTCTCTCTCTCTCTTCGGGTTTATGGGTATACTCTCTCTCTCTCTCTCTCTCTCTCTGGGGCATACTGTATCTCTCTCTCTCTCTCTCCCTCAGTTGGGGAGTTTTTTTTGCGCGAAAAAAAAGTGGTGGGAGTTTCTGCTTTGGATGGGATGAAACAATGAATGGTGGTCGTCGAGCCAAGTTTGCACGAAGACAGCCGCCACCGCCGCCGACTTGCGCACCGAAATGTGTCGTCGTCGTTGTCCACCGCCGGCGGTTGTTCATCCCCAAGAGACAATTATGCTGGCAGCGTTTCGGGGACGCGCGGGGAACAGCAGCAGAAAAGCGCCTAATGGACTTTTGCTGTCCCTGCCCCAGCCAATGCGCCCTCCGGGGACGGACACACTAATTGGGCACATCCATCAGCAGCAGAGCAACTCACTTAATTTACGCCACTGAGTGAGTTTCATATTCGCCGCCGCGCCTTTGGCGCGCGATGCCATTTTTGTTGCAACCCCTCGAGGGATATGCTTTGGTGGAGTTGGGGAGAGGAAGAGGGGAGAGGGAAGAGAGCGAATCCGATTGAGGTGGACGCAGAAAAGAGAGTGGAGGAGGGGAGGGGAGCACTAATATTAGTGCATCGATGAACGGAGGAAGACGAGGGGGTTGAGGAAGGGCATAGAAGCTGGGAAGATGATGGATGGATGAATGGATGTGAAAAGAATGGAGGTAAATGAGGGAAGGACGATGAGGAAGATGGAACTAATGGGAAGAGAAAGAAGATGATAAGGAAGAGGAGGAAGATGGACATAATGAGGAAAATGGAACTAATGGGAGGGAGGGTGGGAAGAGGAAGATGATGGAATAGGGGGAAGATGGAGACATAATGAGGAAGACGGAAGTAATGGAGGGAGGATGAGGATGATGATAAGGAAAAAGAATAGGGGGAAGATGGAGACATAATGAAGAAGATGGAAGTGATGGGAAGAGGATTAGGATAATGAAACAATGGCTTTATGTGCTTTTGCCATCTTCGCCTCAAATACACCCCCCTCTTTCTTTCCGGCATTTTGTGCCCTCCCGACCGCGTCCATTTGAGTACCGCTGATCATCAACAACAAACAGTAAGTAATTGTTGAAGTTGTGTTGATGACTCCCTGTTCTCCTGCTGCTGCTGCTGTTGACGGACGCTAAAAGGGTGCTCAAATTGGTGACGACGGCGGCGAAATCGCCGAAAATGAACAATGAATGGGGGGGAAGGAATGGAATGGATGGGAAGGGAATGGCTTCGGTTGTTGGACGACGACGACGACCGACCATAATTTGTCGGCTGTTTGGGGCGCCGGCGGTGACTGTCCGCGCGCGGTTATTCTGCTCCAGTTCAACAACTAATTGCCTTGCCGGTCCAACCGATTGGACGACGGACGCATTTTTGGAAATATTGTAAAACCAATTTTTCACTTTTTTTTGGACAGGCGGCGGCATTCGGTGGACCCAAAAGATGCGCGGGAGGGGCGGCACCGTGCCGAAGCCAAATCGGTATATCAAACAAATTTGAGAGGGCGAGACTCTCGAAGGAGGATGAACCAGTGATGACTGTTGATGAGAGAGAGCATTATTATTGGATGGGGAGGGGTTGGATGAATTTCGGCGGCTGAGCTTTGGGTGGGAGAAGAAACGGTAATCCGCGCAGAATTGTTGCATTGGATGAATGGGATAAGCAAGATTGGAGGGGATGAGAGGTGGGGGAGGGGGAAGGAGGGGGGAGGGAGAGGGGGAAGGAGGAGGGGGAGAGGGGGAAAGAGGAGGGGGAAGGGGGATGAGAGGTGGAGTGATGAGAGGTGGGGGAGTGGGGGGGGGGGGAGTGATGAGAGGTGGGGGAGGGGGAAAGAGGGGATTGGTGCGGTGAATGGTTTTCTCCCCCCCCCCCCCCCATCGACAGCAAGCAGAAGCATCCGCAGAAATGGGCGGGAGGGGGGAGGGTTCTTAACCGGTGGCGGCGACGGTGGAGGGTGAGGGTCGAGATTCTCGAGACGGGATTTGCACAAAGAGAGGGGGCGCCGAAAGGGACGGCTACTTGAAGGTGGGCAAAGTTGAGCAAACTCTGAACGGCGGAACGGTGCTGAATCGAGGGGGAAATCAAAATCAAATCATTTGGGCGAGGAGGTCAATCCCCGGGAGTCTTGAGACCAATTTAACCAACCAACAAAAGGGCTTAACGAAAGGAAGAAGCGCAATGGCAAAGAGCCCTGCGATTGCGCCGACCTTTTCAAAATCTTAAGTGGGTTTTGAATTTAAAAATTGTATATTCGGTGGTTTTAGGAGTGTTTTTCAAATTAAAAAGGCTTTGAGGGCATTGTTTGAGGTCGTAAAAGAAGTCGAAATATCTTTTTCAACAAATTTATAATGTGAACCCTTACAAAAGGATGGCAGAATTTGCTATACAAAATATTTTTGCGCAGCATTTTATTCGCACACACTCAGAGAGAGAGAGAGAGAGAAAGAGAGAGCGAGAGAGAGAGAGAGAGAGTTCATTCATTTGGACTGAGAGAGAGAGAGAGTCCCCAAATTGAGTTCTGCCGGGAGGGAGAGAAAGATCAGCAACAAAATGGGCGCCGGGGGGAAGGGACCGCGAAACTCCGGCGGAGTTTGCGGAGCGATGGAGAAAGGTAATTCCCTCACTCCCCAACGGCGCCAAACAATTGGGCGGGGGGGGGGGGGACGCGGTTGGTTCCCAATGGTATTTAGGACCGATTGATGGGGTACACACACCACGGCCATAATTATAAACAAATAGACTGGCGGCGGATGGATTCGGCGGGGAGGGGGGCGGCCGGGGGGGATCAGAGCGATTCGACGATTGTTCGGTGGTAGGGCAAGGAAATGGATGGATGGATGGGAGAAATAACGGACGGCGGAGTCGGCGGGCGGGCCCTCAATCTAATGCAAATAGTGCGGGGGAAACATTTTGGCGGTCGGGGACGGGGAGACGGGGACAAATGGCGGGGCGGGGGCAAAACGCCGCGCAAACTGATGATCCGCCGATGAGGAGCGTAAATGTGACTTGGTGGAACATAAGGAAGGAAGTGAAGAATTGTGAGACTGAATTTGACAGGCCTTATTTGCCCTATCTCAAATTTCAAATGAAGAGACTAACGAATGGCGCTAGATTAGAACCCCCCCCCCCCTCAGCAAAAAAGAGGCTCTATTGAAGGGGTAACTCTCCGATAAAAAGGAAGAGGGGACTTTATTACAACCCCCCCTCTCAAGTGGCAGGGGCTTTATTACAACCCCCCTCTCAAGTGACAGGGGGCTTTATTTCAGCCCCCTCAATCTAAGGGGGGGACTCTGTTAGAGGCGTTGCTTGGCTTTTTAAAGGAGACAATGCCAAAATTTGAAACATCGTCGTCGGCAAAACAAAATGAAAAAGTCATCCGAAATTTTATACATTTTATTAAATGTAAGGGCATTCATAATTGGCATTTCCCTCAAAACCATTATCCCATTCAACTGCTGCAATCCTCCCTCCTATTGTTCACGTGATCTCACATATT
>JAKKIK010000451.1:0-30760 GCA_024500135.1 Heterodera carotae
TTTAATTGCAATTTTCAATGTAAACATGATCTTTTGAATGCAAGTCGAATTGTTCTTGTGTTGCTCCTTTGAAGGAAGAGCACCATAAACTCGTACCAATGATTATGGCACACTTTTAATAAAAATTTTAGGCGCGTTTCTAACATTTTGTATTAATTTTGAGAATAAATAAAGAATAGATTATTGGAAATAATAATCTTTTTGTACAAGATTTATTACTTTATTTTTCATTTTCTTAGCATAGACTTCTGATTTTTTTTTTAGATTTTAAATTCTCGACAATTTCATGCAGACTAAGCTCACTAATTAGAAAGGGTGCTCAGAGCCTTGAATATATTATATTATTCGTCATCCGCGTATATGTATGATCCCCCTCTGCTGGGGTTTACTTTTTATTTTATTTCTACACTCATTTTTTTAACAACATTTTATTTAGATTTGTTTTTAATTTTTCAAATTAGTGGTCCGTTGTTAATAGTTTTCTTTTGATTGAAAGTTGGTTTCCTTAATATTTTTATTCCATTTTCTTTTATTTGCTTGGATTCAACACTATTCATTTGGTTCATTCACTTCTCAGCAGCATTCAAGTAGGGTGAGAGTCAAACCTCATCCCCTCGGGTGCTTTGGGATCATGGGAGTGCAAATTAAATACATTGGCACGTTGTAAACTTTTTTTGAAATTTTGAATTTTAATTGGGCCGAAAAATCGATTTTTAGGGGGTGCATTTTTTTAATTTTGAGTAAGAAAAATTTGATTTTTAGGGGTACATTTTTTTATTTGACATCCGATTCTTAGGGGTGCATTTTTCGGTTTTATTGCACTTTTTGTAGCTCTCTTACAGTTTAAACCTTATAAAAATTGTTTTGTATTCCCATATAAAATCCAATTTATGGGTTTTTAGGGTCGCTGATTATAAATCCGGCATCCATTTCGTCCCATTACGAATCCCGAACCCGAATTTGATTTTTTTGGGTTTTGCGATGTCTATAATATCGTTATTTAATCTATTCCAGTTATTAATAACTTTACGAAAAAATTCTGTTTAGTTTCTGAAGAAGAATCTGCAATTTGTGATAATTTCTATGTTTAGACTTTCCGGTTAGTTGTATGCTGATTATTCATATTATTTTATTTGTGTATTGTTATATTGTCTTCTGCTCTATATTTGGATGTATTTGTCATACGCCTAATAATATTGTTTAAATAGTTATTATATAATATACCTTTTATATTCTTATATTCACCTATTTGCCTTTCATGAAAAACATTAGTTTTAGAATACTTGCAAAATTTTATTAATAGTTTTAAAAACGGGTTATAATAGTTAAAATCAATCTCTTCTCAGTCTAGACTTAGTTTTATTCCTTTATAATTTTTTTTAGATTCTTGCGATTTTTTAACCATTAATTAAAAACTTTCCTCCCTTCATCCGTTTTTTTGTTATTCGATGTTACTTATGTACATACTTGGCCATTTGCGTACATAAAATTGCCAGCTTTATTCATCTTGCATTAATTGGTTTTAATTGGTCTGTTTGTTTGTCCTCTACAAATTAACTGATTAAGCAAGATAAATTCAATCTCGATCAGCTGGTCCAATTTGAAGTCATAAAAAATTTGGAAACAAAATTGCTTTAAGTTTTTAAAATGGGTGATGATTTTTAGACAAAAAAAAATTATGTTGAATTAGACAAACATTGTCCATTATCTTAGATGGTTTAGAGTTCCATTCTTTCGACCTCTACATAAGTCTCTTGCAGTTAAACTTTTAATTTTAAAATGATAATTTAAACTTTTTTATATTCACCTAAAACCTAACATAGATCTTCAAACAGTATTTGCTATAGTACATATAAACAAAATTAAATGAAAAACAAAAACTGCCACTTAATTAAACAAAATCGATACACACTATATAATATTCTAATTCACTTTATCTACAACTAGACAGTTAATTCATTACTTTTGCTTTTTGGATTCGTAATTCTTACAAAAACAATTCTTAAAATATTTATTTTTAAAATTGTTCTAACCTCTCAGCATATTGAATATGAATCAATTCAAATAAATTATCATTGGTAAATTATTATTCACGTAATGATTGATGAAAAGCAAATTTTGAGCAATACTACTTTTCACAATTTAACAAAAAAATATCAAAATAAAAATTTCGAATTTTGAATGATTCTTAATTTTGATTTATAAATTAAAGTCAATAATTTGAGAAAAAAGTAAGTCAAACTAAAGAAATACATTCTTTGATTTTTAATAAAATTCTATAAAAATTAATTAAGCAAGATTTAGAAAGCTTTTTTCCCATTTTTGAAATTCGTATTTTAGAAAACTAATAAATTCCAGGATCAATTCAATTTCTTGAATAAGAATACAAAAACTGGTCCAGAAAAATGCAATAATCCAACCCAAGCAGAAGTAAAAGAAATAATTTTAGAAACAAGTAATTAATTTTAAAATATTTGGTAAGTACATGTTCAGAATGATATTCGCAATGTATAACTTAACTCGTATTACAATCAACGGCCTAAATTTAAAAAAAAATTAAATCATAAATATTGTGTTTAGGAAGAAACCCAAACTAAAAATATCTAGAATTGTAAAATGAACTTAATAGAGTTTTCAAAAAAAAAAATTGAGAATAAAATGAAAGCGCAAGCATTTTACCTATTTCATAACCAATTTCGATCTTAAATTTTTTTAATGGGTATAAAAAAATCAAATACTTATTCAATTGGAAAGCTTCTTGGTATTACTATCAGCATAAATTTAAAAAAAGTTAAAATATTAATTCACACTTTCGGCGTTTGGAAGAAAAAAAGAACCTCAAACTTGCCAGATTATTTAATGTTGCTGAAGTAAAAAAAATTATTGAACCTCCAAGTTATAATTTGGGAAAAAACAAATCTACTGAGAAATTACTTATTACATAAATGTTAACAAAAAAAGCGGGCAAATTTTGCTGTATAAAAAATTGGATAGAAATGCTGTATCAACCCAACATGGACTCAGGTACAAGAAAAAAAGAAACAGGCAGTGAATTTTAAAATATTTGTCAGCATAAAATCAAATAAAACACTAAATTATTTATAAGATGCGACCAAAAAAGAGTTTATAATGGAAGTTGCGAGGACAAGATAATATGAGCAAGGTACTCTGGAAAATGAGCATTTCCTATTTGCGGGTAGGAGCCGAGACAGAGCAAAAGCATTCATTTTTTCAATTAATAACATTTAATGGAACTATTTCAAGCCCTAAAATAATAGCGAAATAAATATAAATTGATTATCAAATAAATCTTGAAATATATTTATAAAAGCAAAAAATGTTTTATCTAACTTTCAATCAATCGGAAATAATCACTGAAAAACGAGACAATACAAGCTTTTAAAATTAGATTCATTTAAGATGAGTTATCCATTTAATTCAATTTAAAATCGCAATTATTATATACATGAAAATATCAAAAATTACTAGAACCTCAAACTTGCCAAAAAACTAATGCAGCTCGAAGTACCAACACTACATGGCGCTCAGGTACAAGAAAAAAAATAAGAAACAGGCAGTAATTTTAAAATATTGGTTAAATACATGTTCAGAATAGAAACTTAACAAGTGTAATAAGACCATTCATTCAAGTTGCACATTACTACATGGCGAGAACAGTACACAATGGAAAGGCTTCAATGTTCCGTGGTAAAATTATATTACTAAATGAAATTTGATAAATATTTTATAAATTACTATAACTAAAAACAAGCATTTTCAAAAATAAAACATAAAAATGTAATGTAAAGTTTGGTAGAATAAGAATTAATCGTAACTTTGTTATATAAAAACCAAAGCTTTATATCTTTATGGGCAAATTCTTTCACTGAAAAAAGTTGCATACTTTTGAAATAAAATGAACCCAAATTCAAGCATAAAATCTTTCAAATAAATTATTATTTAGAAGGTATATTAATTAAATTTCATTTAATTTTTCATCTTTGATGCTCCAATTTCAGGAAATTTCGTTATTTTAACAAATGAGAATTAATATTTCATCGTTACGGATTACGATTGAACCGGTCGGAAAATGGAAAGAATATATCCAAGAATTGGAGAATTGCCGCGACGACGACGAAACAACTTTAATCGATTATAAAATAATCAAAAAGGCTTTTTTGAAGTTTTGACTGCAAAAAAATGACGTTATTGTAATATCGCCGAATTAATTTTTAGAAAATATAACTCTACTCAAATTCTAACATATCTTCAATTATACCACGAATTTATTAAAATTCTATATTCCGAATATAATTAAAATTTATTTATGAAAAGAGGGCAAAATTAGTCGTGCCAAAATGAAAGAAGAATAAGGGGCTGATGCTTGACGATCCTCATTCTTACATATCCGTAAAGGAATTATGAAGTTTATGCCCAAATGGACGCTAATGTTGCCTTAGCTGCTTTAGAATAAACTGCGCTACCGATGATTTTTTTAATTGGGATATAATAAACTTAAATAATTAAAAATTGTTATTTAAAAATTGGATGTACAACAAACTTAAAAATATAGAATATAAGTAATTCAAAGGTCAAATAAAATTGTAAAGGCAATATAAATACAAAAAAAAACATAATTTATATAAGCTTGTGTGGAGACATTTATAAATGTGCATTTTAATTTAACAAGAATATGCTTTTGAGTTAATCATAGCTGAGCCATAAAGACAAGACGGTGGCAGACGCGATCAAATATAAAATAAAATAATAACACTTTCAAATATAGAGAAGGAAACAAAGGAAATCCAGCAGGTGGAAGACTTAAAATTCAATTATTAAAAAAGTTTAATTGAGAAATTAATCACGAACCAACAAATTAGTGCGTTCATAAGAATATGAATGAAAAAGGCACAACATTAGCGGTAAATGCTTACATTAAATAATGAAATGAAACTAATTCTAAGACAATTAAATTGATAAGGTAAAATAGCGATTATTTGGCTCGATGTTTTTAATCCATTAATTTGTAAACTAAGAAAAAGGCGATAATAATATTACGCCAGAACGAAAATATTTATTTTTTAATACTGAAAAACTTAATTTGTTAATCGTTAAAGTAAGTTTCCTGAAAAAAGAACAACATGAGACTCATGGCATGGAAAATAAAATTTATATCAACCAAATCTATACGTACTACAAAAATGTGTAAATAAAAAAAATGTTAAAAAGTTTGAATATTATTACTTACAACATTATAAATCTACTATATGAACTGACAAATAAGGGTTAAAATGAAAAAAAAACATTGGCAAAGAATGGCACGCTTTGGTCTTTATTTTTCACGAATAATCTAAAAATTTCCCCTTGTTTTAAAATGTTAAAAAAGCACCATTATAAATTCTAAGAAAAATGGCAAATTCATTAAATGCTAAAATATGAAGTTAGAAGTAAACAATATTATTGACTTGTAAAATTTTGCGAATCAACCTGAAAAAATTTAAGTAAAATTTAAAGGAACAAATATATGCATCATTGAATTGTAACAATAAAGGCTGTTACTTATTCAGATAAAGATGAACCCTAAGAACAAGAGTCCGTTTTCACGTTAAGTTGGCAAATTTAATTGAAAAATTAGAAAATAAATATTAGACTCACAATTAACACGGCCTTTTTAAATTAATTAATATACTTTAAAACAATAAAATCAAGGTGGCCAAACTTTACCTAAAAAATTGAAAATCATTTATAAGAGCGCTCAACGATGCACAAATTTATGGGACAATGCGTCGTTGGTACACGACTAATTTAAAATTGAATACCCAACCTAATTGTTATTTTGCTATTAAAAATACTGCGAAAAGAAGGCGTATCCTGTAGCAAATTAAAACAAAACGTAATGACATTCATTATAAAAAAAGTGCAAGAAAGCCAAACTTAATAAAACATAAAGAAAAGATAAAGCTATATACAGAAACAATAAAAAATCTTCTTTTACAACAGGTGATAGAATTTTGTTGCATAGTACGGGCCGACGCTTCAAGTAAATTCAGCAACTCAGAGCACTTTTAAGATGAAAAATTTTCAAATTTAAACTAAACCCTCAGTTATAAAAAAAAAATTATAATAAGACTATTAATTCAAAACTCATAAACATGTTAATTGTAAAAGATTAAACTTGCTAATAGACAACGTATCAATAGGTTCATACGCCGAATATTCGTCTGTATTAACCGGAATGCCATTAAATGGCAGTTCAAATTAGACATCGATTGATCTGGGAGACAAATTGCAAATTTTGGTTCTTTTGAAAGTTTGTAAATTACTGGATCGAAGACGACTAAACTCAGACTCGTTAACGGATTAAAATACGACAGATACAAAATATGTTTGACTCATAAAAATAATTATAATTCATTCGGCTTTAAAACACAAATATTCTTTTTTTTGTTAAAATATTTATTAAACGTTTGAAAAGAACTCAAACTAAGAAGTAAATTTAATATAATCGCGAAAATGAACCGGGATACAAAATGTTAACTTTATAATTTAAAGTACAAGTCTTGATTATTAGTATAATAATTTTTTACAATTAATACAGCAAAAATTTTTTCTATGAGACCACTCCATTGAGCTAAATTAATAGTCTCCTTGTACCAAACTATTTTTAAGATGCTCATTTTTCACACGAGAAAACTTTTTATGTCTACTTAAAAAATCAAAAGCTCGAAAGTGATTGATCGTTTACCAAGAATTGCAAAAGTAGTATAAAGAGAAAGATAAATTTAAGTTTTTTTTGAAGTAAAGATATTTATATAAACCTAAATATATAATATATACCCAAAGAGAAATACCAAAATAATTTTAAAAATTCTAAGGAGAAAAAGAAATTCATTCTACTTTATTCCTATTAAAGAAAATTGCTAAATTAAAAAAAAATTAATAATATTACTAAATATCTTTTGGACTTTGTAAAAGTATCCGAGAAAGTGATCAAATATTAATATAATCCGCCCGGTTAAATTGGCAACACCAATGCAATCCAGGAAACTCGCAACCTTTATTGCCCAAAAAATCATTAATCATGCTTACCATACCGCCATGTTGTCAAAAAAACAAATTTTTTTATGGCGCAAAAACGTGGTGGGAACCATAGAAAAGTTTCGTGGTGAAAAAAAAACAAATTCCAAATAATTGAAAAAAAAACATAGTACAGTTAAGATATAATAATAAGAAGGTCTCCGTAAACCCAGTAAAATTTGTTTTAACAAAATTATCTATTTATTTCTTTGCGGAAAATTTCAAGCATTAAAATTAAATAAACTTTCCTGAAGAGTTGCTCGCGAAACCGCTTGAGAACTGGCATAAACTTGCCGAGCGTGCAATTCTGTGCCCTCTAAACAAGGACACATTAAATTTTCAACTTAAATCAGACAGCGATTTTGAAACGGATTAAAATAGGACAGATAAAATATGTTTGACTCATAAAAATAATTATAATTCATTCGGCTTTAAAACACAAATATCCTTTTTTTTTGTTAAAATATTTATTGAACGTTTGAAAAGAACTCAGACTAAGAAGTAAATTTAATATAATCGCGAAAATGAACCGGGATACAAATATGTTAACTTTATAATTTAAAGTACAAGTCTTGATTATTAGTATAGTAATTTTTTACAATTAATACAGCAAAAAATTTTTCTTAGAGACCACTCCATTGAGCTAAATTAATAGTCTCCTTAGTGATTGATCGTTTACCAAGAATTGCAAAAGTAGTATAAAAGAAAGATAAATTTAAGTATTTTTTTCGAAGTAAAGATATTTATATAAACATAAAATATATAATATATACCCAAAGAGAAATACCAAATAATTTTAAAAATTCTAAGGAGAAAAAGAAATTCATTCTACTTTATTCCTATTAAAGAAAATTGCTAAATTAAAAAAAAATTAATAATATTACTAAATATCTTATGGACTTTGTAAAAGTATCCGAGAAAGTGATCAAATATTAATATAATCCGCCCGGTTAAATTGGCAACACTAATGCAATTCAGGAAACTCGCAACCTTTATTGCCCAAAAAATCATTAATCATGTGTAATTATGAATGAATTTGACGATAAATAACATTCCAATAAATTTATTAAAAAGGAAAATCTCTTAATTAGCCTTTGAATTTTGCTGAAGCTAGAAAGAAATTGAAAAAAAAGCAACAGATATGCTCTGCAAGAAGAATGTCGTGTCAAGCGTAAGGACGGAAAAGATTGGATCATCAAGGCCGCATCGTGGTCTGAAGTTGGAATTCGCAAATCGGCACCTGAATGACCTGTCAACCAATTAATCATTATGTAAAAACATCTCTTGAAAATGTAAATGTGAGGTTTTCTTGTTTTAAATTTGTCTTAGCTAACACTCGTTCAATAAATAATATCTTGATCTGTTGGCCGTTTTTTTGACATTAGAAAAAATAAACATACTTGCAGAAATTTCAAATTACTTAAGTATATAAAAGAATAAAAAGAAATTAAAGATGAATTCCATCTTGTTTGTATTTTAAGGTATTCGTTTTTACAGTTTAAGTGAGCATTATGTAGACTTAGATCATTTACACTGATTTTGTTTAACTAAGAATTTTAATTACTCAATTGTTTTAATGTTAAAAATATTTTTTACTTCAAATTTTTAAATTAGTTTTATTTGTACCCGCATGTCATTATAATATTTAAGCTCGCAATTTTTTAAATAATTTTTGGCTAATAATTTTTATTATTTAATATTTTATAATGAATTCAATTATTCTTTTGGTATTTCATGTCCATATCATTCTTTTAAATTAAGCCTATTTTGAAAAAAAAATTGAATTTTATTTTTATTAAAAGAATTTAACCCTTTTTCAATTTTCTTAAACATAGACCTGTTCAAATTACAGCGATTTGAATCAATGATTGTCACAATGTCTTAAATTGCAAGATAATTTTTTTTGTTAAATTATATTTACTATAGTATTGTTTGTTATTATTGCGTAAACAGATGTGCAAGAGTTTTAGCTGCTCATTTGTAGGTTTGAAGCCAACCCTATTTGCTTTATTTATATAATTGCAAAATAGGATTTTAAAAACATTTAATTCTGAAGAGCTCATTTCTTATTCGATTACATATAATTCCAATAAGTTCAAATTCATCTCAAATAATTTAAACTTTTATAATACGTTTCTCAGCAGCATTGACATTTCCATTCTTCAGACTACAGATATTTAAATGCCGTAATTGCGACATGTATTAAAATGAAACAGTAGTCTTTTTCTCAATACATGTCATCGTCGTCTAATTTTCGTCGGCAGGTATGTTGTGCTGGGAAAGGATTTTTGTCAAGTGCAGTAATCTTTTTAAGTGACTGAATCGAAAAATAATAGAATTGTTGAAAAGTATTTTTTAAATCTTATTTTAATACAATAATTTAATTAGATTATTTTCTTCGTTTATTGCTCGTTTATTTTAAATGATTATTCTTTTAAAAAAGGTATGGTTTGCATCTGTTTTCAATAACTTTATTATAATAAGGATATTATCTTATTTAAATTAAAATTTTTAAACTATTCTATTGCTAAAATAAAATTTTATCAGTTGAATTTCCATATACCGAATAGATTCCGTCGTTTTAAAAAGGTATTAATCAATTGGAGCACTAGTTTCATCTATAAATAAATGGCATGGTGTAAATAATATGAAATTGTCATCAAATCTTTATTTGTCTAATGTATATAATTTTTAGAATTTTTTAGGTTAATTAAATCAACATATTTATTTGCTTTAAAATATGTTGTAACTAACTGCCTATTTGTATTCATCTGGTTGTTGAAATTCATTTAATCATTGAATATTTTCCATTAATCGAGCACCCAACATTCCCCTGGCTTGTGTCCGCTTTGTTTGCAAGCCACATATCTTTTGTTATATAAGCGCTTCCAGGTCGATCGGTAGGACAAATGCTGAACATTAAATCATGGTGTCTATTTAACAGCTTCCTCTTTTGTGTTTGTTTTATTTTAGTATAATTATTCAAAGCCTTATTTTATTTTATTATTATCTTGTAATAAGAATTTTTAGGTGGTGATTTCGATGGCACGTGGCAAATACAATAAATTTGCATATTCAAATTTTGTTTTATTAAAAAAATCCTCGTCTTTAATTTATTTTAACTCTTAAATAAGTCTTAGTTCTCTTGATTAGGAGTGATTTTTTCTTTAGAATTCTTTTATAGCTCCTTTAAGTTGATATTTATTAGTTATTATCTCATTTGTACTTTTTTTGTTTGCATTTAATTTCACATAAAATCGAATATTTTTATTGTTTTTTATTCCATATAAAATTTCCCAGTTCTATTTAATTTTAAAATTCTATAATATTATAATTAAGCTAAGATTTTTATGGTTGTATTAAAATTGAGTACACTTTTCTGTGCCAAATATTTGTTATTGTCCGATTTTGGATCGTCTTAATCACAGCACGATAGCAGCGATTCTTCAGATTTGGATTTGGTGGGTTTGGTGGGTGATGAACAAAATGCATGTGATATTACAAAATCGTCATTTTTGCACAGGGGAATGGGAATGAAATGAAATAAATCAAAAAATGATTAATTCGTAAAACTGCCAATCAACCTTTTTGATTGGAAATATTTCTATGTTTGACAGCACATGACATTTAAAATAATTGAGTTTCGTTTTATTACAAAGATAATTAAATATTTGGTTGAATCAATTTGATTAAAATTGAAAAGTATAAATAAATCATTTAAAGTTATACTAAGAAAAGAAAGTTTATCATTTTTTAAACATTTAAAATAGCTACTTCGTTTTCTCTATTTTGTAACTGTAATGTTTAGTTGTTTTATTAGCATATTTTTATCGATAAATATTTATGAATGGTATAAAAATTTTCTGTATTTACAGGGTTTTTGGATCTTCATTATTAATTTTAATGTTTTCCTTTATAATTAGTTTGAGAATTTTTTTCCGACCATTACAATAATTACTCTGTTTTATGTTCATATGTTTGTCCTCGAATGTATTATTTGTCGAAATGCCGATTTAATTTTTAAAACCTTGATCAGAAGAGTACAAACATGTGCATGGTCACCAGTTCTTTGCATCCGACCTCAAAATTTAAAAAAAGCAATATATAATCTTCAAGAAAAAACATGATCGACGCCTTGTGACGTAATGCCTTTTCAGGAAAAATAATAGAAATAAAAATCCAAGTCAATATTAGAACCCCTAAAATTTGGTTACCTTCCGATAGTGAAAAAAAACGTAAATTATTTTTTGATAAAATCAATCACATACCTAAAAGATAAGAAACTAAAAATTTAAAGATAAATCACTTATCAATAAATAGTGTATGATTTAAAACCAAAATATTTTTCCCGTATCGCTTCCAAATAAATAAAAATTGAATATTAAATTCGAAAAAAATGAGCCTTCTGTTTGAATCAGACTGTCTCAGCATATTTTAATTAAAAAGTTAATTGTAAACAGCTAATTTCAAAATATGTATAGGAATTTTTTTTTATTTTCTCATTGCATTTTAATTTTCACAAAATTATCTAAGTTAAACTGGTTGTTTGTTTAACCAACGAATGGAAAAATAATATAAAAAGGTATATATGTGTTGTTAGTTTTATGTGTTATTATACCAATCCATTATAATTAACTTTTTGAAGTTGTCTCTTGTACCGCTAAAAAGAAATATTGTAATTGTGTTCTTGATTTTATTAATTTTTGGAGTTAATAAATTGCATCCAAACCCAAAATCTCGCTGCCACTCTCGTACGCGACGGTCCCTGGCTCTATGTAATCCCTTGTTTTTGGTCGATTTTGTGGTTGTCGCATAATTTGGATTTTTACCTTAATCACAATACATATGTTATATAAAAGCGTTCAAACCTTAAAATATTGGTTTCAATTTTAAGCAAAATTATGGAAAGTGTTTATTGTAGATTTAAATATTTGTTTTATTCTTAACAATTTGTTGTAATTTTAATGCGACCTGTAGCTTATTTCGAAAAGATTCATGGCAATCTCGGCTGCTCTGCTTTTTATAAGTTGTTCTTTATTCGCCTTTTTTATAGTAATTTTTTAATATCTTAATAATAAATTTCACATCTCGATGTCAATTGTTTTATTCATTAATTCGAATACATTTATTTACTATTGTTCATAGAAAACGATTTTTTTTATTTATTCAAGCTTAAGACGCACTTGAAAAGGAAATTATTAGAAGAAAATCTAAAAGATTTTTAAAATAAATTTTGATTTTATAACTTGTGGTTTTCTTAATCATATTTTTGTTTTGTTTCTGCTGATTAATTAGGTACAAATTTTAAAATTATTAGTTTTTTTGGTTTAATTATGACAAATAAATGTATTTAGTTTGGAAATAAGTGTATATTAGTTACTTAATGTTCTCAATTATTTAACTTACTTAAAATAATAAAAAACAAATGTTTATTTTTTAAAACAATATTCTTGCGTTATTTAATAAAGTCAAAATTTTTCTATAATGTAGAAATATTTACTTATTGCCAGTTATGTGTTCAAAAGGGATTTACCTATAAAATTATTTAAAAGCGATGATGATTCATTTTTTATTTCGTTGTTATTTGTTTTGGTACCTTTTTTATTTCATCTTGCAAAAATAACTTGTCTCATGAAGATTTTAGCCGATTTATAATGGATAAAAAATCTAACAGTATTTAATATTTAATTATTAAAGTAGAATTCTCAACAATCTAATTTTAACACACCTAGTACCAAGAAGGAAGTCTATACAAATAATTCGCTAAGCATTTTCATATTACTCAGTAAATAATAACAACATAATCCGTATTGCATTATCAATATATTATAATAAGAGATATACATGTAAATTCGTGCTGTTCAACATTAAATAATAATAAGCAATGTTGTTCATCTATTGTAAAAAGCAACAGTTTAAAATTAATTTATATTTTTCTTTAGACCTTTTTGTTATATAACCTTCACCCAGAATGGAGGAAAAGCTTATATTAAAAAAAGTTACAGTTTATAAATTGCGTAAATCAAGTATTTCATTTATTTTTATAAGTTTTACTTATTGTTAAAATCTCTAAACATTGTTTTACTTTTCTAAGTATATATGTTATTTATTTGTCTAAACAAATCAAGCTGATGCAAAATATAACGTTAATTAAGAAAAAAATATTGGGTTAAACAGAGAGACTTTGGAGTTGAACAACAGAATTTTAGTTGGCTTCTTGATTAACTAATTGAGACTACCTTCATGTGGTGCGTGGCGTAGTACTTATTTGATCACGAGAACAAATTCAAATAAAGAAGCTAAATGTCTCAATCCAACGCAATTTGAGACTACCTTCACGTGGTGCGTTGGCTTCAGTACCTATGCGATCTGGATTGATCAAATAAGGAAGCTAAATGTCTCAACCCTTTAAGTAGATACACCTTTTACATGCAGTTTCACATAATAAAAAAAGTGTTAAAAATTTTCTTGTTTATAGGATTACTTACATACAAGCAAAAATAATCACAAAGTGGTTAGAACTGGCGATCCACACGAAACAAAAACAAGAAAATAGATTTAATATAGTTCCTTCGAATTACAACACCCTAACAAAATAAATAAAACAAATGTTAAATTATGTTTTTTCAACAATGGAAATTTATAAATTTCTTACTAATAATAATAATTTGGATAAATGATAATCCCATTTTTTGTCTAATGCAGAAGATTACTTAATTTCCATTACCCAACCTAGTTGATCGACGACCACAGACAAAATCAAAAAATTTGAAAAGGATTAGAAAAAATGAAAATAATTTTGTAAATATATCCTAGAAAAAAACACAAAATGTGCAGAGTCGAAAAGATAATCCCATTTCATGCCTATTTTGATATTTGGATTAAGAATTATGCGTAAATAAATGAAAAATTTGTATAGTGCAAAAATATTAACATAAAATTCAAAAGAATACATCCAAACAGCAAAGCATTATGTCATTACATCTTTAGTAATTAATTGAGAAGTTATTAAGAAAAAAATTAATACGGAAACATAGAGATTTTCAAAAAGTCAAACGCTATTTACCAGCATAATAACAAAAATAATATATTTTTCGACAATATATTAATTAGTTATGCTCTGAATTGTTTGAGCATTAAGCACAAGAGAGGTGGTAATTCATTATTTGTTTCAGTGAATTTTTTTCATGACGGCATTGGCATTGCACGAACGTATTTATTAAACATGCTATTATTATTGCTACAAAAAAAATCAGTTGATTATTAAAAATAGATAATAAATCTGAAGTACTTATCAAATATTCACATTAAATTATAAGACAATCTTCGGGATAAACTCAAAAAAAAGAAAATAAAAAATTGAAAAATAAAATATTTTGACAGTGAGAATAAATTAAGTTTACACCAATTTAAAAAAAAACAGCTCCTTGAAGGATAAGACAATTAAATTTCCCGCTCACACACGTAGCAACAACTTATCACACCTGCGCAAGAATCGATGGAAATGTGAAATTATGTGTGGGAACGGAAAGTGAAACAATCTGGTCTGTGCAAATTGTCAAACCTTTGTTTGTTAAATATAGCATTAATTAAAATAATAAAATAACAAAAAAGTTAAAAACAAATACAAAAAAACGAACAAAAATTGCTTTTCCAATAAAAAGTAAATCAATTGTTGTATGCATTGTTAAAATTATTCCATAATAGATTATAATTTTAAATTGTAATAAAAAAGTTTAAATGATCGTCTATTTTTGTAAATAATATCAAATTATTTTAATAAATTATTTTGTGTACAATTTCAAAATTTAAAGATACAAGACCCATTATATCTTTCTCATTACGAATAACCATATTTAAATTTTTTCCAATAACTTTGTGCTAAATCAAAATATGATATAATCTTAAGGATTCTTAATAAAATCCAAATACAAAAACAAATGTGGCGATATAAGGTCTTACGAATATTTGGCATTTTTAAATAAACTTAAAGGAAACCAAAAGATAGTTAAAAATAAAATATTAAATAATTAATCTCTGGTTTCACATTTATATTATAACTTTATCGTCAATTATGAAGGTCCAGAATATTTTTTATTTTAGACCTCAATGCTTTTTAGACCTCTCATACAGGGGTGTCATTTTATCCTGGAAACCCGGCATTTGCCGGGTTTTGGGGGTCCTTGCCGGGTTTTTGCCGGGTTTTTGGGTTTTTTGCCGGGTTTCCTGTATTACACTCATTTATTGAATCTGTCCCGAGTGATGAATTTGGGGCAATTTTACGCGATTTTGATCGGTAAAATAAATTTTGGGAGTCATCAGAAAATATTCAGAGACATTTGCAGATTTGGCACGGAGATCATTCCACTCCCTTCTCAGACAAATGAAGCCGAAGCTGAGCTGAGGCTGAGGCCGAGGCTGAAATGAGGCCGAGCTGAGGCCAAAGCTGAGGCTGAGGCCGAAATAAAATTTTCACTTTCTTTGCTCTCCTTTCTTTACTCTCTCTCTCTTTCCTTCTTTTTCTCTTTCGCTTATTTCATCCTTCTTTCTCTCTCTCTCTCTCTCTTTCTCCTTTGCCTATTCCATTTCTCCTTTGCTCATTTATCTTTTTCTTATTCATTCCACTCCCTTCTCTGGCAAATGAGGCCGAAGCTGAAGCCGAGGCTGAGGCCGAAATAATTTAACTTTCTTTGCTCTCCTTTGCCTCTCTCTCTCTCTCTTTCTCCTTTCTTATTTTCGTTTTTCTTCCACGCCACACATAATCCGGGCATGAAAACCCGAGTGAGCACCTCGTACTGGGAATAAATTCCGGATAATATAGCGCAGTGAGGGGGAAATGTCAAAAATAGAACGGATATTTGATGGTGCGAAGATACCCTTTTCTAAATCTTCCACTGCGTTTGTTCTACATTCGTCTGCGCGCTCTCTGTCGCTCTAGTCGTCTACCGCTCTCTTCTTTTGGGAAGCTATTTTTGGCATTCTATTATAAAATGGCCTTTTTTGATAAAAATGTATTTTTTCGGGGATGTAGCATACCATAATAAATTCCCCGAATCCCGGGTCTCCGTTAGAATTCGATTTTTATAAGCTATTATCAATTTAATGAAAAACACATACAAAAAATTTATTCGAAATTAACACATTTAAGCACTGCCCGTGGGCAGAGCAGTCCCAAAATTTACTCTTTGCCAAAAATGGTATGGGCAAGAAAACCCAAGTACCTCAGTACCGTGCTGACGCGTTCGCCACCATGCGCGTTAGTTAAATGCGCCAAACGCGTTAGTTAAATCCGCCACTACTGCCATTTTAGCATTTCCCCACCATGCGCGTTATTTAAATGCGCCAGCGCGTTAGTTAAATTCCGCCATATTGCCATTGTACAATTTGGTCATGTATTATATGGCCCATAGCCAAAATAGGATAAAATATATATCAGTCAACTCCTATAGGGCCTGTAATAGCCGAATCAGAAAGAATTTTTAAAACGGAAACCATTATAAACCGATTTTTGAACCGGTTTAAAGTCGTAAAAATTGGGTTAGAAATGAGCAAAAACCAGCCCAAAACATTCAAATCCTGATAAAATTGGTATCAATCGCCAGCTCGCAACGAGACAAGTCGATCTTGACCAAATTCAACTCGAACCGAAGCAATCTGAACACTGGACAACTAAAAATGGACACTTAGTACCAATAATCAAAACAGCAGAAAAATAGTGTTGAAACAGGTCAAGATTGACTTGTCTCGTCAAGAGCTATCGATTGATACCCAATTTGCCAGGATTTGAATGTTTTGGGCTGGTTTTTGCTCATTTCTAACCCCTTTAAACCAGTTCAAAAATCGGTTTATAATGGTTTCCGTTTTAAAAATTCTTTCTAATTCGGCTATTACAGGCCTATAGGAGTTGACTGATATATATTTTATCCTATTTTGGCTATTAGCCATATAATACATATTTACCAAATGGTAAAATGGCAATATGGCGGAATTTAACTAACGCGCTGGCGCATTTAACTAACGCGCATGGTGGGGAAATGCTAAAATGGCAGCGGTGGCGGATTTAACTAACGCGCTTGGCGCTTTTAACTAACGCGCATGGTGGCGTAATTTAACTAACGCACTAGCACCCCTCAGTACAGGGAATAAATTCCAGATAATGAAGTGAGGGGATTTGGGAAATATAGTTCTCTATTCATCTGTGCACTCTCTGTCGCTCTAGTTGTCTACCGCTCTCTTTTTTTGGGAAGCTTTTTCTTCACATCCACCTTTCGCTCAGCAGAAATTTCTCTCTCCCATTGCTCTCTTCCTCCTTTCTTTTCCATTCACTCTTTCTCTCTTTTCTTGCCCCCCACACCCTGCGCAGACACGCACGCGCTTCTTTTTTTTTGCTTGGCGCATCGTCTTGCATCAGTTCAACTTGGTACCCACAAACGGTCTACTTTATGGTCTTTTTTAGTTTCATTTACTTGTTTGTTCACTTTCATACAAAATAAAAATGTAAAAAAAAACGCTACAGACTTATGACGCTAATAATTAACCAAAATTTTCAAGCCTACGACACCAAATATATGTCTATGAGGGTCATTAAAAGCCTCGTCAATTACTGTCGCATGAAAGGTTGCCTCTCGTAGTCTTCTGTGAAATCATTTCGTGATAACAATATGAGGATGTTTGCTGTAAATTGTTTAATTTTGTCAGATTTTGTTTATTTCTTAATTCGTTTTGTAATTTGATTTATATTTTAGTCACTTTTATTTTAAAGTGCAATATGAATTCAATAATTAATAATGCGCAAATTAAATTATCGCGATGGAATTATGCGGGGATGTTCATAAATCTTTTTTAGTAGTCCAAATCATTATATTTTTCGCTTCATCAAAGCATTAGATATCTTTCTAAATTATATTGATAGTTTTATAGTTGCTTTATGTGTTTAATGTTGAGTTGAATCAATTTGATTAAATTGAAAAATGTAAATAAATTATCGATAGCATGCTACTATTTTTAAGAAAAAAAAGTTTATTAATTGAAATAATTACTTCCTTTTTCTCTAATTTATAACTGTATTGTTTAGTAGTTTTGTTTTCTCGTTCTACTACTATTTTGATACTGTTTTTGCTTGGTGTTTGATTTTTTGATTTTATACCTTTTTGGCTTCTATTCCCTTAATTTTGGTGTTTATTTTTAAATTATAAGACTCTAAAGTCGGTTGTGTCTTTTTAATTTAATATGAGGTATTTACTAATTCTGCAGAATGTCCTTAAAAATCTATTTCTGATTTCATTTCCAAAGTTACATTTCATCAATCATCTTCAACTCAAATTTCCAGCGCTGAGGAAGCAATTTCAGCTTTAGCCCTTTCTGTCCCGAGTGATGAATTTGGGGCAATTTTACGCGATTTTGATCAGGTAAAATAAATTTTGGGAGTCATCAGAAAATATTCAGAGACATTTGCAGATTTGGCACGGAGATCATTCCACTCCCTTCTCTGACAATGAAGCCGAAGCTGAGCTGAGGCTGAGGCCGAGGCTGAAATGAGGCCGAGCTGAGGCCAAAGCTGAGGCTGAGGCCGAAATAAAATTTTCACTTTCTTTGCTCTCCTTTCTTTACTCTCTCTCTCTTTCCTTCTTTTTCTCTTTTGCTTATTTCATCCTTCTTTCTCTCTCTCTCTCTCTTTCTCCTTTGCTTATTCCATTTCTCCATTGAAACCATGTTATATGCTTGTTGTATTTTTATAAGTAATTTTAGATGTTTATTAAGCTTCTTAAAATATTTTCAATTGAGAACTTTATATTTTTAATAACTAATTTTGTCAAATAAATATTATTGAATTATATTTAATGAATGTTATTTAGTAATAAAATGGAATTTGGTCGTTAACATTTATTCTGGTCTTTTATTTTACAATCATTTCTTTGAATTTAAAATAAAAATTTAATTATTCCATCTTATTCCTTAAATACAAATTCCCGTCAATTTCAAGGCGCGACTCATTAATGATTGCCTCATCTTCTGCTGGGGTGATAATGTAATTTGAAAATAATCGCTTTTCGTTGATAATTTGTAGTTTTTTGAACGCTTTGTTTCATCGGTTGTCTTTTACTATTGTAATGACAGAGCTGATCATTTTCTTAATTAACTCATCTCTCTAAGGCTTTAGTATTTGTTTGACACTTTATTGTTTTATCGTATTTCATCTATTTTTATATTTACCATCAAAACCGTACAAAAATTTTCATTTTAAAAGACAGATTTGAATAAACGGTTCCAGTTAATGTCATGAAACAAAGACATCAATTTTATTGAAATGTTGAATACGAACATTTTAAATCTTTCTGTTATGATATGTTTATTAAGGTAAATTACTGTCATTTGAAAAATATAGATATTACCATTAATATTTTTAGATTTACAAGATAAATTTTTTTTTTGTAAATTCGCGTATCGTTTTGTAAGTTTGGCTCCGATCTTGGTATGGAGGAACAATTTGATTTGTATAGTTAATTTTTTATCTTTTTCAGCAGAAGATTTTAGCCAAGCATTTTATTCGGAGAATGCTCAATCGTTGAATCGAAAAAAATTTGATTTTTTCTATAAAGATTTATTTTTATTACTGTTCATTGGTTGCTTGTATGTATACATAGCATCATATTTTTGGCTTCATCAAAGCATCAGATCTTTCTAAATTATTTTAATAACTGTTTTATCATTTATTGTTATTTTTAGTGATTTAGCAATGGTATGGCTCAAAAAAAACTTGAGTTCATCGTGTCAAGGAATCAGGTGAATCTTGACTATGAGTTAAATTCGTTGATTATTGCTTCGTCTGCTGGAAGAAGAGATTCTCTAATTATTTTTGAAAATTGCCTTTTCGTTGATAATTTGTAGTTTTTTTTGAACGTCAATCGGTTCTCGTTCGTCACTTCTCGTTCCAGGTAATCAGAATGCATGGCCGAAAATTTGCAACTTGGAAAACGCGGTGCATTTGTAATCTGATGTTTGAATTTATTGTTTGTCTTATTTTAGTAATTAAGTGTCAATTAATGGTTTATTGAAATTTTCAAATAAATTTATTCTTTACTTATATAATTTTATAGGTGTTTTTTAATTTTTTTCAATTGAAAATTTTTTTTTATTTTTTTTATTTTAGAAATTACATGACTAATCCTTTTTCTATTAATGAACAGACCACACCGGTTGATAAATCACTCAAAATCTCCCGTCCCATCACTTAGTTTAGCAATGGAATGTAAATGGCGTGGGGAGGGTTGACTGAACTTTTTAAACATTTCAATTTGATATTTGGCAAAAAAAATTTTTGTTATCTTTTCTTGGCTTCTTTTAGCGTTTTTAAAATTTTTTATTTCCTAGGTTATTTAATATTTTTTCTCCTTTTTATTAACTATTTTTATCATACAAATACTATTTATTGCTTATGTTTTTTTAAAACTATTAGTAAAATTGGATTTGGCATTTATCTTGGTATTTTGTTTTTAAGCCAGAGTGTCCTAAAATTGAACAAAAATTTTAATTATCCCATTTAATTTTTAAATGATATTGCTTTTATTCAGCTTACATTGAAATGCTCGTCAATTACTGTCATCGTTGATATTTATGCTCTTCGGAAAACTTTTGAATTCAAAGTTCACAGCGTCAGGCGGCATCTTGAATTTGTTGAATTATAATTATAATATGCATACATAAAACCTTATGGTTTTTTTTCTCTTAAAATATTAAATTTTTTATTGGTTTGTTTTTTTGCTTTTTACATTATTTAAGTCGAAAGCTTCACTAGCCTTTATGGTTTTGGTTCCTTAGTAAACAACTTGGTTGGTGTATATGTAGCAAATGAGTTCAAGTAAAAAAAATAAGCTGTTTTGGAATTCATTTAAATTAGGATTTAATATGCTTAATAAAAAAATAAAATTCAATTTTTTTTTCTTTGGAACAAATTTATATAGTTACAAATTTTTAATTACACCGCTTTTGTTGGTCTCTTCCGCCATAGTCTAACGTGATAGTCGTTGCCGTTTTTGATAGACTTTGCTCGTCGCGCCTTTTTTCGTTTCGAACAAACGCTTTTACAAATTCAGGCGATCTTCTCGGGTGGCATTCGAAATGAGTACCCATTCAAATATATTTAGGTAATTTAAGATGCTTATTTATTTAAATTTTTGTTTAAAAATTACAAGAATAACCCTTTTTCTGTTATGAATCGCTTCTTGTCGGAACCACCATGATGGCTCGCAAATCACAAGACTCAAAATTTTGAAATTTTTTTTTTCTGTTATCAATAAAGTTTGTCACTTTCGTATGTTATTGCGCTATTTAATTTTTTTGTCTTCCGGGCTCGTTAGTCGATGTCGAATAAGTTCCGTAGTTTCTTGCATTTCGCAAACTACTTTTTTTAGTAAATAAACTTGTTATGAATAATTTTAGACATTTCAATTCAATTTTTATGTGAAAATAACCCTTTCATGATTGTAATTTTTTATTCACGTGTCTAGTGAGGGTAACTAATATGCTTTTATTATGTCTAATTTTTGTGCTTAACATGGCACTATAGATTGAATAAAACGCAGAAATTTCTTGACAAAGAATCCTGTAAATGCAAAATACTTCGCTCGGTTTAGCGCTGACATTCATTAATTCGCTTGTTTTATTTTAGTAATTGCATGTCGATTAATGGTTTTATTGTATTTTTGGATCTGTTGACTTTTTTTTATGAATTTCATATTTTTTGGAATTAATTTCAATTACTTTGAAACAATTTAAATTGTTATGATATCACGATATACATACAAAAAATTTTGGCATTTTTTTTGATTATTTATCTCTTGAAATTTTATAATAAGAATATTGTTATATTTATTTTTTGCAGATATTTTATCAAGTTTACTACATTCATTGTGTTTAAAAACTCTTGATATTGCCTCATCTGCAGAACGTAGAGGTGAAAATATATTTATTTAATTAAAATAATTTCTTTAATTCTTTTCGAAAATCGCTTTGCTTTAGTATTGCATAACCAATTTGTTTGTACACATTTTATCGTATTTCATTTATTTTTATCAAGAATTTTTATTTAATTGAAAATTTTTCTTTAAAATATATTATAACGATTTTAGTGAACGTTCAAAATTTAGATTGAGATTGCATTATTATGCTTTGTTTACAATTAACCACATAGTGCGTTATTTCATCCTTTTATTTGTCATTTTGAGTACCTTTTATAATCGGTTCATGTTTTTTATAAAATTCGATTTAATTTATAAATTGTATTTAGACTGGCGACCAGTGTGGCCAGGATTAAGCAGAATTTTGATGTTTGAATTTATTATATTTATTAAATGTCGATTTTATTTTTATTTCTGAAAGAGTTTTTTATCATAATTTTTGGGTTTTAAAGTAAATCTTCTTTTACAATTCAGGCATTAATTGATTGATTTGAAATTTCAGAATATTTTCCTCATTTAGTTTATTTCCTCTTTTTAATTTATTTAATGAGTTTGATTTTAAGTGATTTTTATTTATTTGATTAAGCCTCTCATTTTTTTATCTTTTTGGTTTAATTATTAAATGTAAATATAATGTTTAAACAGTTATTGGAAAACCCATAAGATATCGATTTTAAGATGCATAACTTTTTTTGCTGTGATGCTGATTTTCATATAAGCCTTTCTCCTAGGCTGTTTATATTAGTATAATTAGTAAATTTTTTGACTTTAATAAATATATTTGGCTTATTATAATTAATTTGATTTTTTGCATTTATGTCGCAGAAATTCTGGGCACCTCGAGTAGAAGAGAAAGTTGTTAAAAGCCACGCACAAGCATTGCCAATTTAGTTTGAAGAAAAAGACTTACATACCTACATTAATTAACCTTTTTTATTTTGTTAAAACAATTCCTTTATTAGTTTTTTACATTGTTAGATAATCTTTTTATGAATATTTTTCTACAATATTTTTTTAAAATAATTTCGTGCTTGGTAGTATTGTTCTTTTTGCTTTTTGGCTGCAGTGTTAACTTTTGTGGATTTAGGATACACTGATCTTAGCTTTTTGTTTAAAGATATTACTATTCAATATTAAAACTTTAACTGTTAAATAAATGCTTGCTTGAATATTTGTTTCTATGTGTTTGTTGCAATTTTTTCTGTTAATTCGATTTACATATTTTTAAAGTCAATGAATCTTCTTCATCCTAAAAATTGTAATATAATGTTTTTGTTTTATAAAATATTTGATTTTTATTACCCCATAAAAATAACAATATGTATTAAGTTTATCCGTTTTTTATTGGTCTTAGATCTAAAATAAGTATACGGGTTATGATGTTTTTTGGTTTAATATTTTGCTTTAATCTTTAGGAAAATACACAAGTTTTATTTTTAAATATATTAATCAATCGCGTTTTCTGGCATGTTGGCTCTTTCGAGCAGGTTCATTCTTTGAGCAGTGTTTGCTCTTGAATAGTTTTATACAAATTTTTTTAATATTTTTTTTATCGGAAAAAGTATTTTATTTGAAAAACTGGCTTAACAATTTTTTTATCATCAACATAATGAATTTCAATAGATTCAGCATTTGTTACATTTTTGGAGACAAAATATTGTGAAAATATAAAATGGCTGAAATTCCTGCGCGTTAATTTTTTTTATTTCTTCCAATCATTTTATTAGTTTTCTTCACGCGAACATCTCTGTATCTTCCATCGTATGCTTCGACTTTGGAGCTTCTTCTTTTAATAGACTAAAAGTTGTTTATTCGTATTTCTTTTTGTATTCCAAAATTGAATTTAAATATATGTGAATTTTATAGGGGTTCACATTAATTATTTTATTTATTTTCATTATACAATAGATTGGAAGGGTAATTTCTGATTTTTTCTAAATTAATTGTTCATTTAAGGTTTTATTTGCCTTTTGAATTTTTATAAATTATTATTTTTTAAGTCTTAATAAAATTTAAACTACATTGCTTCTATTGGGTAGGGGAAGTATGCTGCGTTAGTCTTTATGCCGAAAAAGATCTATTTTTGAATTGATCAATCTAGATTTTTTTTGAGATTTTATTCACTTATTTTTACAATTAAGTTTATTTTAATTTTTAAAATTAATTATCTGGTAATTTTTAATTAAAAAATTATTTTCCTGTACTGTTTTTTTTTGTTGTTATTTTTTCATATATTTTTTGCTTTTAACTGTCCGAGGTGTGCTTGAAACCCTGAATTGCTCCCTCGGTGCGCGAATTTCTGCATGGAGCTTCATGTCACACAGCAGACCTCTATGGCTGTTCAAAACACAAGTGCTTATAATTTTTTTCTTTTAAATGGATTTATTGTAATCAACTCAATGATCAATGATATTAACTTTTTTTGTGGGTTTGCCTTCAAAATCAAAGCATAAACCAGGAGTGCTCTTTACGTTCTACAACATATATTAATAAAATATTACGGGGATATATATTATTTTAGGAAATGTTGAGTGAAATCAATTAATTTAATATATATTTAATGTTTAAATCAGGAATTAATTAAATTTTGTTTTTCGAGTTTAAATTGTTTAAAAGGTTGCATATAACTTTTTAAGTGAAAACTTTAAATATCGTTAAATATTTTAAAACATTAATTCTTTCTTCTAATCATAGCAACATAAAAAAAAACTAATTACTTAATCCATTCTTGACAACTTAAGTCTTGAGGAAAGTTTCAATAAATCGTTAAATTAATATATTGAGTGGTTTAATTGCCATTTTGCGAAGTTTGTTTAGTAATGTTTATTTAATTTTGCAACTTAACTAAAATTTTTTGATTTTTTCACTGAATTGATTTATTGATTTGGCATTTTCAAGACTATAAATTTTTAGCATTACATTTCTTTGGCGTTATTACTTTTTTATTTATGCTGTTAATTCATGCTATGATTTTTACTCTAATCATTGCTTTATAAAAATTAACATTGTAGCAATACTTTGCGGCAATCAAAAGGCATGTTTACATTGAAAAATGTAGTTAAAAACAAAAGAGCGTATAGATATATATATATATATATATTATCATATACTGTTTTATTTTTTTTAGATACTATTTATACAAAATATTTGCTAATAATTCATTACCATTTACTTTTTTATTTCCATTTGTTTTAGATTTCATAATTGATACAATTTTTGATAAGAAGACAATAGAAGCAGAAGTAGCATTCTCGCTTCCGATTCAGTCTCCAAGACGTCTTTTATTTTAGACGGTAGTGGTCGGAGAATAAAGCCAGTTTCGGAATGTATTATTTGTAAATAAGGCATGGATGTTTGGGTTTGGCACTTTTAGAGCTTATAAATGTGTGGATAAATTTATACTTATAGCAAACCAAATTTTTTACAATTTTTTGCTGAGTTTGTATTATTTCTTAATAATGTAAAAGGTTTTCTTTAGTTTTTTTACTGTCCTTATTCATAATTATGCGATGCGAAGTTCTGTTGATTTTGTTTTAATTTTGATTTATAAAATTTTTAAGATATTTCGATCATCACTTTAAATTTATGGCTTTGATTTATATAAGTATATTAAGCTATACACTTTTTCAAGATAAGTTTTAGTGAATAAATATGTAATTAATTAATTTTTATAAAATTAGATAGTAAGGCCATTAAAAAATATATAATTTGGCGATGCTGGGAGAAACTTGGCGATCCAATTTCTCCGTTTTTAGTATTATATCTTGCTCCAAGAAGAATGCAATTTCGCACAGTCTTTGTTTTCAAATTTGGAAAGAAGTTATGCATTTTGCTCAAAATTATCTCGTTATGTAATACTTCCTTATTTTTTTCGCGAAAATTAATTTTGTTGTAAGAAAGAAAAAATGTTAAATTAAACTTTTGACTTTTTCATTCACTCCATCATGCTATATATATTTTTTAGTTTAAGCCTACGAAATATCGCGACTTTTAAGAACTCGTGCATTAATCGACCCAAGAATTTGCGGGAAGTTCTTTTAGCGTCAGCGCTATAAATCAGTGGGTTGGCCACATTTTGATTTATAATTTAACATAATTAAGGTGTTCAAAATTGCAACAACAGCACTTCAATGTCACCGAACGCTATAAAAAGATTTCTAGTCTTGGGCTATTATTATAAATTGCGAAAAAATTTTCAAGGATTTCGCACTTAGATATAATAATTGAGAAAAAATTTGCTATAGTCTTGACAATAAAGCATAGACTCAAAAATATTAATAATTTATTTTTATTATTATTCCTTTTTTTAGATCATCACTTATGTCTGAGAGTTTTAAATGATTTTTTAAATTTTCGTTTGGCGATTTGTAAGAATAGCATTTTGATCTTTAGTTCAAAAGTGGGTAAATAAATCGTGAAAACACAAAATTATAATAAAGTTTATTGTTAATTTCAAAAATTCATATTTATATATTTTAATTTGTGAAAATCTAAATTAATGACTTGGCTTTTTTATAAAGATTTGATAAAATTTTTTTACACAGTGAAGTGTGAATCTATGTAAATTTTTAAGCATTAGTCGTTATTTCCTCAGCTTGGAATCGCATCTCCTTTCCAATACGATTGTTGATCATACTGTAGTCATATTGCTCTTGGCACCTATAAACAATTTTTGAAATTATAAGCTTATAAAACTATAGGCAAATTCTTGATCATGCCCGTACGAGTTTTAACCTCCTTCGGGCAGCACAGTATTTTTATATTTTGGTCCAATATTATTACATTAAGATTTGTACCATTTTAATAATTTCAACTTTATAAATAAGTGCGTATACAAAATTAATATATGTTTGTATTTTCTTTTTTAAATTATGTTTTACTTTTTTTCCTTATCTCCAAAAAAGGAAAACTTCTGAAGAAATATATGTTTTACGGATAGGAAAAGTTGGAGTGTAGCCCGTCCAGACCATAATGATAAAAAGGATAAAGAAAATTTAAAATATTAAACAATTTTATTATTTAGAAAAAATACCAGTATTTATTTAAACTTTAGAAATTACTAAATATATTTTTTATAATACATCTAGTAAAAAACATATATGTTTAATTATTTATTTTATCGTTTATTTTATAAAAAAGTTGTTGTTTTATGTTACTTCTACATTTTAATTATTATTTTTCACATATCGCTGCTTCACGTTCTCAGCTCCAAATTGTACCCCTGATTCGGCTTTTAGATTTTCTTTTATCAACCTAATCGAGGCTTAAAATATTTTTCATTGCTTTATACAGTAAAATTTGCCGTTTTTTGTCATTTCATGATACCAATTTGTTTGCATTTTTCCTTGCTAAAAGCTTATAATATCAAAATTGTAATTTAATAATTTATATTCGTTAAATTTTCGTGCTTGTATCCATGTAAAAAATTAGATTTGACCGTTAGGTATTTTCACCATTTTAGGCTTAATGGGTATTTTGACTTAACCTAGCACCATTCTTTAAAAATGTACTGACTTGCTGAAGCAATTTTTTTGTGAAAGGACATACTTAATTTACAAGCTTTAGGCTCCAAGTGTGAATTTAGTTTCCACTCATATATTATATAAATAATTTATTATTATTTTTTAATTTACTGTGTGAAATTTTTAAGTGCGATTATTCGAAGATAAATATGAATTTCTATCAACAACTAAAAAAATAATTTATTATAAGTCTTTTTGACAAAAAATACGACCAAATATTTAACTAACTAATTTCTATAATAAAAAAGATAACTGAATTGAATCTGATTAAAATCTGAGATAATAATAAACCCCGGACAAAGCACTTGAGCTGGCATCCTAAATATTAGGTTGGTGCGATGTTGATTTTGTTAAAAAAATTTAAAATCGGCTCATACAAATTAACGGTTTATCTTATACATTTAATGTTTTTAGAAAAATGTTTTTACAAATGTAAATATTACAAGATAAATATTAAAGTTACTTTCTCTAAGAAACAAAAAAAAATACAAATTGTCCGGTACAAATGACGCGTACATTTTAGGGGCCAGTGTTGAAGGAGAATTCGACTGATACATTGTGTTACATGACAATTAAACTGAATGATGGAATAGATTAAAATAAATGGAATAAAATTAAATTAAAAGATAAACTAAACAAAACAATAACTAAATTGCTTAATTTCGCTAAACTTAGTCGCCAATGTAGAACCCTAATTTCTTTGCTTAAAAACCCAATAGTGATAAATTTAAGCAAACGGTAAAAGTGTTAAATTAATGTATAATTTTGAAATCTCAAATAATTTTATGGCTTTTCTAAACTTCTAATGAATATGCCATATCTCCTGGCGAACAGAGCAATGGCATACGGACTGGACGAAACCATCGACATCGACCAAGAACTTTATCACGAATTCTTATTATTCATTTACTTTTAAAAAAGAATAACAAATTCTCAGTATATCAAAAATACTTAAATATTTTATAACAAGCAGAACTCAGGCTTTTTATTGTTAAAATTTTTTTCAATAAAATGGGTCATATGCCCTGGACAACAGATAAGCGGCATGTGAATAGGGGTAACATTGAATACGGACCGGAGTCATCAAATACTATATGCCACATACCGTGTCCATTGATTTCGACAGTGATTGATTTCGACTACTGTCGAAATCAATTTGCTGTCGAAATCACTTACTGTCGAACTCACTCACTGTCGAAATCAACTACTGTCGAAAACACATAGTGCCATACATGACATACAGCAAATAAAACGTCGATGGATATGTGGCCAATTGATATATACTTCCAAGAATATTCGATTATATTTATTAAATAGACTATTTAATCTTCCATTATTTACACTTTGCAGCCATGTGGCCAGTCATTATTTCTTTTGATCAAACATTTAATTGAAGAATTTTGTATTGTTATGAAATGAATTATTTAAATAAACTATACAAATTACAATAACATTCTTATTATTCGGTATCCGTATTCATTAATTTAAAAAAAACGCAATTAATCGGTTTACTTTTCATCCATTGATTTTTTGGACTCCAGTTCTTGAGTTTTTTTTTTGCTTTTGCGCTCCTGACATTTCATAAACGGCACCTACAAATAAATGCAAACACATGCTATTTTTAAAAATCCAATTTGAGCAGTCAACGTTATTTTTTCAAGATATTTTAATGAAACTGATCACTTTTTTTACTTTTGTTCGCTTTAGCCTTCATCTTCCCTGGCCTGATAATGAGGTCATCATCATCTGGTTTGCTAATTACGTAAATTTATTTTATTTCTACAAAATTATGTTAAAGATAATTTTTTGATAAATAAATTTATTTAAATTTAAAGCATTTTTATTTACTAAACTTCAACAAATCCTTAATTCGAGATGCTTTTTGCATTCAAAAAGGTTTTTATATTTATGTTACTTTTTAAAAGAAAATTTGTAAATATTTTGAATATTATCAATTGGTTTTTTAATTTCAGCTTGCATTATCTAAATAAGGAATTAATTTAAATGACAATATCTACATATACTGAATCTTGGTATAAATTGCTCGTCGATCACACAAACCAAAATTTATTATATCATTTTCAAATTTATTTTGATTTTTAGAGAAATACCGATAAAAACAGACAAATGTTTAAAATATTAATTTTTTCATGGCCCAGCTATTGCATTTATGACAATTTTAATACTTATTACCTATCTTCATCATAAAATATAATTTTTAGTATAAATTTATTTAATTATCTTTGAAGTAAAGTTTTTTATGGTATTGTTATGGCACTCGGAAGGGACGCGCAAGCGCATCGCGGGTGGAAAGGCAAGGTGTAATGTTCATGTTAATAGGTTAAAGTTTTTTCTTTTTCAATTATGATAGAAACTTTTATAGAAATGTTTATCATCTATTCGCTTCTAAATTTTTTAGAATAAGACGGTTATTCATATTGTAACATTTTTAATTTTGGATTATTGGTTGGCCCCAATTTTTGAATGCAGATTATGATAAGATTTAATTTATATTCGAATCGAATAATTGCCTTATGTTATTATTTTAATATTGTCCACAATTCCATTTAGAACCTCCGATTTACATACTAAAAGTATACATAATCGAAGATATTATTTTTTTTAAATATTAAATCTGGAGTCGTAAATGAAGTCAATGATAGGAACGAACCAACGACAAAAATATTAATACAATACCATGGAAATTTCAATCATTATAATTCTTAAAAAATCAAATAAACTAATTTTAGAGTATTTATATAGTTTTGAAAGCTCTATCTTTTGACCTCTCAATCATTCGTGTAGCTTCAATGACACCGAAATTATGGCCAAAAATGTGTTTTTACCTATCCAACAAATTTGGCCATAACTCCACAAAAATCATCAGAATTGAATAAAAAGGTTGTCAATCGATAGAGAAGACTTAGGTCTATCCAATGATATCAAACTTTATAAGATTTATTTTGAAAATGGTGGTAAACAGTCAAAAAACAAAAACAACAAAATTTAACAGACAAAAATACAAGGTTAAATTATATAATATAATAGTATACGATGTAATAATGTAATACTTTCAGGTTAATTTATGTCCTAAATTCATATTTATGCGTGATTTTATGAAATTTCCTGTTTTATTGATTAAAAAGGATTTTTTGACCGAAAGGAATAATTTACCCTTTTATTTTTTCTCTTATTAATATTTTT